>JAAGAY010005552.1:0-30094 GCA_011801015.1 Ardeotis arabs
ACTCTTTCTTTTCTAACACACGAAAAACTCCCACAGAAAACTAAAGGAAGCTGACTAATTATTCCTGGGAAACAGTGAAAGTGATTACAGAGACCACGATGTTTTTCCTCTCGTTTCTTTCATTTGTAATCATCTTACGTCATTGCTATCAAAACCAGCAACGTATAAAATTACTCATGCCCTTTCTTTAATGAATGGGAATCACCACTAGTAACCAATTAAAAAAATCTGAAATAACAAGGGAGGCATAATGAGAGATTTTTCTTGTTTGGCACCTGGTCCCCAGCCACTGTGAATCAATGGAGCCAGTCTGATACTACCTGATACAGCTGGAGCCCAAATGTCCCCAAGCAGTGGGGAGCATCTGCGCATCACCCGCTGGTGTTCACAGGGTGCTGGTGTCCTGGCAGAGGAGTCGTGCAGGGTTGTAGCAGGGAAGACTCACGCTTGGGCTCTGTAAACCTTCTGTGTGGCAGGAAAAGGCAGCTGGTGTCCCAAAATCTGCCACAGGGAGCAAGGTGGTTTGTGTGTTTTGTGTTTTCCAAAGAGGAGAGACTTTCTCTTTCCCCTTGGGCCAGGCAGCACCGACCAGCAACTGTGAGGAAGGGATAGTTGTACAGCTGTAGCTGTCCCGACCAGCCTAGGTTGGGAGGTGGAGAAGAAATCCCCTTTTCAGGAACTGGGCCTACTCTGAAGTGAGCACATGAGTCACCTCACCTCCACTGAACTTCACTTACCGGCATGAGTGATCAGCTTCCTGCGACTAAAGGATAATTTTACACTTTAGGCCAGAGCTCAAAACTTTCAAGGCCAACTTGTGTTGACTTGAACATCTCAAGATCCCAGTGCCTCAGCTATTATTTCAAGCAGTCTGCAGCTGTTCCTGCTTGCACTTCTCATCAATGGAAAAAAAAACCAACAACCCCTTCTCTTACAAATCCCACTGCAAACTGACACCATGCAGCCATGGGTGCCAGCGAGCATGCCTTTTGCAGTGGATTGACCCTGGTTGGATGCCAGGTGCCCACCAAAGCTGCTCTGTCACTCCCCTCTCCAGCTGAGGAGGGGAGAGAAAATAAAATGAGAGGCTTGTGGGTTGAGATAAGGACAATCACTCACCAATTACCATTACCAGCAAAATAGACTCAACTTGAGGAAAATTAATATTAATTATGCTATTAATATAATTAATAAAATTATTACCAATCAAATCAGAGTAGGATAATGAGAAATAAAACTGAATGTTATAAACACCTTCTCTCCACTGCTTCCTTCTTCCTGGGCTTAACTTTACTCCCGATTTCTCTGCCTCCTCCTCACAGCATTGCAGGGGGACAGGGAGTGGGGGGGTTGCGGTCAGTTCATCACACGTTGTCTCTGCCGCTCCTTCTTCCTCAGAGGGAGGACTCCTCACACTCTTCCCCTGCTCCAGCGTGGGGTCCCTCCCACCGGAGACAGTTCTGTTCTCCATGAACTTCTCCAGTGTGAGTCCTCCCACGGGCTGCAGCTTTTCACGAACTGCTCCAGCATGGGTCCCTTCCATGGGGTGCAGTCCCTCAGGAACAGACTGCTCCTGTCTGGGCCCCCCATGGCGTCAAAAGCCCTGCCAGCAAACCTGCTCCAGCCTGGGCTCCTCTCTCCACGGGGCCACAGGTCCTGCAGAAGCCTGCCCCAGTGTGGGCCCTCCACGGGCCACAGCCTCCTTCAGGCATCCACCTGCCCCATTGTGGGGTCCTCCAGGGGCTGCAGGTGGATCTCTGCTCCTCCGTGGGCCTCCATGGGCTGCGGGGGGACAACCTGCTCCACCATGGTCATCACCACAGGCTGCAGGGGAATCTCTGCTCCGGCACCTGGAGCATCTCCTCCCCCTCCTTCTTCATTGCCCTTGCTGTCTGCAGGGCTGTTTCTCTCACATATTCTCTCTCCCCTCTCCAGCTGCAATTGTGCAGGGTTTTTTTTTTTTCCCCTTTTAACTCTGTTATCACAGAGGTGCTACCTGATGGGCTGGGCATTGGCCAGCAGTGGGTCCATCTTGGAGCCGGCTGGTGCTGACTCTGTCGGACATGGGGGAAGCTTCCAGCAGCTTCTCACAGAAGACATCCCTGTATCCCCCCTGCTACCAAAACTGTGGCACATAAACCCCATACACCTTTCAGTGCAGTGCTAACCCAACTGGCACCCCTGCCAGCCCAGCCTGTCCTCCTCCAAGCTGCTGCCATGCAGGGACCATCGTCTCATTGCTGTTAGTGTCTGTACATCTGGGCTGCAGAGAGCTTTTCCTTGCCTATCTGCCCCCGCTTTCTCTGCAAGGATTGCTGGCTACCCCCCTGCCACCCCGGCATGCTGACAGTCGCTGTGCGAGGGGTGGTTAATGGTTAAACCTGACATGGCCTGGGTAGGGTAGGAGAGGAAGACAGGGCAGGAAGCAGCCCGGTGGAGATGAGTTGTTGAAGCAGTGAGTGTCTGCGGGGCAGCCTGAGTTTCAGGGCTGCTGCTGAGGTGCCACTGTCAGTGAGTGAAGAGGCAAAGGTAAAGCATCAGGGGCCAGCTCCAGTTTCCTTGCAGAGCCTTACTAAAATGAGTGGCCAGCACCACAGTGAAAACCCACCCCAGCTGCAGCTTTTAGTCATTCACTTTCTCCTTTTTTCCCCTCCCTCTCAGAAACCCAGATGCACTGAAGTTGCCCACACATTATGGGAAAAGAGTTGGGTTTTTTTAAGCCAACAAAGGAGGGTTGGGGGGAACAGGTGCAAGGTGGAGGAGGAGAAGATAAATATGTCACTCTGAGCCTGTTTTTTCCTTCTTTTATTTTTTTTTTTTTTACTAAAATAGTACAATTCAGCACTGAATGCTCAGCATAGCAGCATTGCTCTTGCCTCTTCACTGTTCTGCAATCATTGCCTACGTTAGTAATGGCCACAACATCCAAACAGACCCATGATGAGGTAAAAATAAAAAGAGAGAAAGTAAGAAAAACAGTGAGGATACAGAGTTTTGTCATGGTCAGACCTCAACACTAATATACGTAAATAGTGCAAACCCTTCCTTTTTAGTATGTAGGAATGAAGCCAAGCTTTTCTGTGAGGTCTTGCTCACGCGTTATGAGCTGGACCAGTGGCTGGGAACACTTTGGAGGAGTGTTGCCAAAGTGGGAAATGGGAAGTGGGCATAGAAGAACTTTCTGCCTGGCTCTAAAAGAGAGCAAACAGGATAAGGGAGGCAAAAATTCCCCTCCTGCTGGACACCTGCCTATGGAGAAGGTGATTTTTTTTCTTGTGTTCTGGCACCAAGTCCATGGCTGTGTACCACAAGAGGCAAGTGGACAATTCCACCAGCAGAATTCATCAACTTTTCCTTCTCACTGACGGGCAGCCTAAAACCAGAAAGACTGATGGTATAAGTAAGGTGATGGTTTCTTCCTAACTAATGATAAGACATTTGGGAAATAAGCATTGCCTTCATAATCTCCGTCTCCACCAACCCAAAAATACTCCATTGCCAAACCAGTAACAAGCACAATGCAATGGCTTTGACAGAAGCTGCAGAGCATTGAGCATAAACAAATGTAGAATGGCACTGAATGCCACGGAAAGCAGCTTGTGCTTTTGAATGCATAATGTCTGACTTTTCATAGGATGAAGGAACTGTGTTGAGGGAGGTAAAGGTTAAGTAACCTCACTAGGATAAATCTGGGTCATAGAGTTACCTAAAGGGAATATAAAGACCATTAGAAAAGAGTCGTTTATCCCCTTAATAAAATGAATATCAGAGAGTCGTACTGGGTCAGGCTTTCTTTTCAACTACATTCTCCTCTCAGATGAACGGGGGAATCCAGGTGGTAAAACAAGAGTAGTGAGTGCAGATAGTGCCTGAATGGTGAAAAATACAGCAGCACTCCACTGCTGTACCAGAACTTCACCCTGGAACTACCGACCAAATTGTTAGTTAGCAACCTGGGAAAGTTCCAGTCAACTACACCAGTCTGTTTCTCAGCTCCCCATTTCTTGCTGCATCTCTTACCACCAGCTCTTCCCACAAAGCCAGAGATGCCTTGCATTTATTTATCTTACTCCACTCACAGAAAAGAAGTGTCACTTCTCTGCCTAGCTTTAGCAAGGAAGTACTGAAGCTATGGAAAGAAATCAATTTCTTTGAAATAGCGAGGATATTGTTAAAGAACAGTTTTGATTGTATAGACAAGCCTAAAGAGCTGGGAATTAGATAAAGAAGAGTGAGTTGTCTGTCAAAGTAGTAACAATTAGGTTAGTGACATTTGCAAAAAAAAAAAAAGATGTAAGACACCAATAAGACAAACATTTAATGAGGACTATAGCACAGCTGAAATATGGCTGTCAATTTTGCCTAGGGTCACATTTGCTGTATGCCAGCCTCATGCTAAGCAATGTTGATTCTAGCCTCTTTTTTTTAAGAGGTTCCGTTAGGTGTGGCTTGAGGCTTGTGTCAATCACTCTGAAGGTGTCACACTGCTTCGAAATGGAATAAAACCTGGCAGTTTGGGGCACCATTGTTAGCAAAAGACAGATAGAAATATTTGTTATTCTCTGTTCAGTTAAAGGATCATAAGCTACTTGTGGGACCCTCAGTGCCAAAAGGGGTCTATTCACCACTTCTTCCCAAGCACCAGTAACTGGCTGTTTAACAGCTGACTCGGCTGACTCACATGGGTAAAACCATTGATAATATGCATAACCTCAGGCAGGACACTCACCATTTAGAGTATCTCACTTTTCTCCTGCTCTTTATCACATCTATCCGGGCTGTGAACTTGCTGGGCAGCTATTGTGCACACACATAGCATAACCAGATCTCCACTGCCTGCATGCACATTAGCCTTTTGGTTCAGGGCAGCAGTCTGTTTTTAAGCAAATTTCTCAGTTATCCTCATTTGTTGTACATTGTTTCGGTTCACAGGACTGTTTTAACACATGCAAACTGGGCTCCTTTCAGAGGAAACTAACCTGGAAGCTGTGCCTCAGGTGTGCACCAAATGTGCCCTAATTCCTGATGGGTCATGAGAGGCTGAACCCCGGACGAGTCCTGCCGACAGCTTTAAGCCACATGCGCAATGAGGATGCGTGGTCTCGAGAACGAAACCCAATTTAGTTCAAAGTAAACCCCCCAAACTGCACATTGTGGATATGTGACTCAGCACCAAATGCTCTATCTACAGATACGCTCCTCCTGTACCAAATTACTTGCTAGTATAAACATAGCAACAGATGTCTCCAGACACTATTGTGTCTTGCCAACACAGCAAAAGCAGATCCAGCATTAAAAGGAGAGAGATTTTTTGAAGCATATGACATTTAAGTTCTTTAGTGAGTAGTCTTGCATTTTTCACCTTAAGTCCCAGATCTGAATGCTGAAATGGACAGTAGCAATAAGCAGCTGTGTCTGTTACATTAAACTGAAATGCCATTGCTGTGAGTACAAGTGCTTTATAACAAAGAAAAGGGCAATCAACTAATTTTCCTTTATGTATATGCACTTTTTTGTACACGTGGTTAAATTCTTCTGTGTGAAAATGGACACAATTCACTCTGGTCATAACTAGAGGCAGAGTCCAGTGATCGTGCTGGGGTAAGAAGAACTTTTATGCTGTGTTTTACTTCAAAGACTCCCATCCTGGAAACTTGCTGACCTCTGCTGAGGCCAAAGACTGCATTAGCACTCACTTTCAGTACCTCCCAGCCCCACCTGCAAACACAAACATCCACAGTCTCGGGTTTTGGCTTCCAGAAAGCATCACTAGCCTTGAACATACTGCAGCGAGTGGCAGTGGCAGCGGGGAGAGGGAGTGGGGTGTCTGGGGCCGACCCTTTGCTGCGTGCGTCCCCCATGCAGCCATTTGCACCTGCGCAGAAAGGGTATCCAGTTTCAGGAGTGGGGTCTGACGGTCAGCTTACATCCACTCGCGCAGCTGTACGTGACTCAGCAAGGCTACGGTCACACTTGGAAAGATGAATCCTCCCGTTTCCTTAAGAAAATAAAGAGCAGTACGTGTGCGTTTGGGTGCTTATGCTTACATTGATTTGACTCCAGACTTATTTTGAGCACTTTGGCCGAGAAATTAGGCTGCAAGGTCTGAGAAGGTTGTTTTTTTTTTTTATTTTTACCATAATTCACGATCCCAGATGGGTCAGGTACTGGGTAAACCACCACCATTCAATATTTGGAGGCTTCTTTCTTGTTGAAATGAAGAATGGAGAATCTTTCTTATTTTTTCTATTTCAAATGAGGAAAAGTCTGACAAAAGGGTTAGGAGCAGAGGCTTTCTGGTGACACAGAATTGAAAATAAACTTGTAGGTCATTTTAGCTGGTCCTGCCAGGCTGCGCTAACCCCATGCCAGGCACCCAGAGCATCCTCTCTGCCCCTCCTCTCCTGACAGCATCTCAGCAACCATGAAACAGCTTATAGGAACTGTGCATAGAGGTGATCCCTGGGGTTGTGGAGGGTTTGGTGATTGAGAGGATCACAGTGACCTTGAGAAGGAGCCATGTTGCACACTATAGAGAAAGGCTCTTGGAGACTCAGCTGGCCCTGCTGATCTGACTGTAGGACATTCCTGATGAAGTGAGGTGGTAGCTTTCTTTGAGGATATGTGGCCTGATATTTGATCCTAAAAAATTTATTTGGACTGTCTTCATGCTTAAAATGTTCTCTCCAACTCAGGAAAGCTAGAGCAGGTCACCCAAAGGAAGGACTCATCCAGGAGATAAATTGTTTTGTACACAATAATGATATATTGTTCTTTTCTGAACTCATCGATCTATGAGAGTTTCATATCAGATGGTATGAACAGCAGGTTTACTTTCACAACGAGAACACCAACCCTGTCTCTCTTTGCCTCAGGGTTGCTGCAGACTAAAGCGAGCCCTGAGCACAGAGGTGGTTGGTCATCATATGGCTACTGGATCAATAGTGCCAGCTCCTTTCTATGGTAAACTCACTACTCCCTAAAACATGGAGACAAGACTTCCTCTTGAGGTACATGTTTTTTAAACTCTTTGCTCTGGCACTTTCTCAGTAGGTAAAAGTGCCCAAAAGGCTTCGAGCAATCACATCCAGATACTTGGAATTTAGGGTCACTGAGGAGAAACATATAATTGAATCACAAAATGCATTTTCTCAGATATAGTCCTCAAGATTCACCCATGTGGTAACAGAGGCAAATACTCCTTTGGAAGAGGACTGCCCTTGTGAAAGGGGTCCTAAGACCCACTGAAGGTCTATCCCTGTGAGCTTAAACATGTTGTTCAGCCCCAGGAATAGTCACGTATTTATTGGGGACTGAGTGGACCACGTGTGTGTGAGAAAGGAGGGGGAAGGTACTGCAGCGCCCCATCCATTCATCTCATTTGCATTGGCCAGCACAACACAGATTCCCATGTTATCTGAAGCATGTTGAGATCTACTAGTTTCTCCACCCACCTCAAGTCCATGCTGCCTGTGCCCCTGAGGAAGGATTGTTTTTAATTTGGATCTCCCACCATGAGGATCTTTTCTTCAAAGTGTCTGAAGACATATTTTTGTTCTGTCCCATTTCCAGTTCTCATTAAGAGTTCTTAACTTACAAAGCATCTTTCATCCTTTTAAAGCACTTTTGGCAGCAGGTCACAGAAACTAAGGCAAAGGACTAGGAGAGAGGGGAAACATGCATTATTGATTTGTTATATGAAACACAGTTGGTTTAGAATAGGTAAAGATAGTTAGCTTGAATTGTTCAGTACACTCTTCATCAAACATGTAAGTACCTCTCAGGTTATCCTGAAGTTGCAGTTGCTCAAACTTTGATGTAAAGTTTCAAATCTGGTGAATGGGATTATTTGACAACAATAATTTCTCAGTTTTTTTCCTGCAGGATATTTAGGGATCCGGTCTTCTACCTTGATACAGAGGAGAACAAATCGTGCAATGAAAGAAAAGGAAAAGGAAAACCCAAAGCAATAGCTGACATTTCTGGTATCAGAGGAACAGAGTGAGTAATGTTTTCTTTTAACTTAAGAAACTGATCTTCTTTGGTTAAGAAAAAGGTTATGAGAGGCCCAAATCTCTTTAACAAGAGTTCCAGAAATCCATTACAAACAATGATGATCTGTAAGAAGATATGGTGAATTTAAATAGGTGGAAACTGTGTCTTTTTATTGCTGGAGCTAACCTTATATTCCAACTTGCAATATCATCATGTTCTAATATAAACCACATGAGATCTGCAGCTGGAAGTTTTAGGTCAGTGCTTTGAAGACTATGAAAAGCTTCCCATTACTATTTAAAATATTTACACTGACTGTCACTGAGCACAACAGACCTTCTGTTCCCAAGGAACATCAGTTTGCATAGAGCTGTGTAGCCAGAAAAGGCAGCAGAAAACCAGTGCGGGGAGAGGCTGGAGTGGTCTGTGAGCAGAGCTGTGTGCTGCTGAGCTGCATTTGGCCAAGGACACAGCAAGAGCAAAGGTGTACAGTGGGACAAGGGGAGCCTGTGGGCTGAATTCACAATCCTAAACCTGAAGCATGAATGGTGCCCATTCATGGCCCACTCACATTGGAGTCTCCAACAGGGACTGGAAAAAAATAGAGGGAATTATCTAGGGCCAGGTCTGCATATTTGGGACCTTATTTCTGACTGAATGGCTACCTGGAGCATATGTATTCCCTAACAGGTTGAGGGCTCGCCTCTCAGAGCAAACCCCAAGGCAAGGCACACATTGCTCATGCTGCAATGTCGCAAGTGTGCAGCCCAGCGCTGCAGGATTCACTCCTTTTCATCAGCATTATGGAAGCAGAAACTTGTCTGCTACAGCTTTTGCTGAGAAAAAGATCGCTTCACAGCACACGTGATGGTGAGGCACTGCTCTGAACGGATATTTTCAAACCTCGAAAATTAATGTTCCTGAAATTGTTTTCCAGTGTTTGAGCTGTTCTCTGTAGATCTTTGTGTTGAATATTGGTCATATCATCTGATTACTGTGGTTAAAGATTCTGTATTTTGTGGTTATAATTGGGGTAGGCTCAGTAGCTATGTACTGTGGATTCTGTGGTTAAACTATGCTATCGTTGTTGCTGTCTTCGTTGGTAGTAATTTTTGCTTTAACACTTGCTCCTTTCCTGCCACTCACCTACTCTTTTACCCACCCCAAGTGGTACTGACATGCCTCTGGAGATGTAACTCTTACTTGTTACAGGCCTTATTTCCATTCTCCTTTCTGCTAATGTGGTAGGGGTGCCTTTGCAAGGGCTGGGGTGCTCTTTCCAGGGTTGGGGTGCCCTGTTGGGTGCCATGGGGCAGTTGGGTAGGGCTGGAGCTTTCCTCGCCCCCCTGAGCTGGCTTCTGTCCATGAACCAGAGCATCTCAGCTGCTGAAGAGGTACTGCCACAAAGCTCATCCCACACAAGACATGCACAGAATTTGGCAATGCGTGGTGAACTAAGTGAAGTGATCATTAGGTGACATCTGGACACAGGTTGTTCAGAGGTTAAACTGAATTGGCACAGTGATAGTCCCAGGCTTTTACAAACGGGCTGTTAGATGTGAGCATATGTCCATAAGCTTTTTAAAAATAGTTGCTGACAGTCCAGTCAATAGTTTTATTTCCCTTACCAGCTGGGAAAAATACAGTTCTGGACTGAATTGTTACCTTCTCACATATAGTAGTTTAAGGCTCATTATCCTGAAAATTCTAACATTTGTGCTGTCTGAATCTGATGACGCTGATTAGAAGCACCCTGTGATGCGCCTTGGCTTCTGACGGAGCTTTCCTCCATTGAGGGTTTTCCCAGAGAGCAGACTCTTGGATCATTGTTTAACCAGCTATCCTGAGAAAGCCAGAGATGAATATTTATAGCTCACAACTGTCTCAAATTCCTTACCTCACCAGGATACTTGTTAGAACTAAGTCTTTCTAAATCCTCTTCCATTTCAGAACCTGGTAATTGTCTTGCCATTATTAAAATGCAGGCTCATGTGTTGGCCCACAGATTAGTTGCTAAGGTGTTGAAAACACGGTTGGTTTGTAAGTGCTGCATAACCAAAGGAAAGCTTCGGTTCCAGTGCAGGGCTGAGTGTTTGATCAGATACATTGCCTGCACCCAGATGGGTGCTGGCACAGTGAGTGCACATGTAAGAGTTCAGGTGCACGTGGCCACATTGCAAAAGAGGCTGGAGACTCAGTGCCAGGGGTCAAGAGGAGGACTTTGGAAAATACATGACTCTTTATGTGCATGTTAACGCTCCCTACCACTTTGTTGCCAGGCTGTAACACTCACAGAAATGTCAGAGGACTTTCGGCAAACAAAAAAGCCGTTGTAACCTTACCATGTTGCTTGACTGTACTCTTTATTTGACACCTTTGACTTCATTCATATTTTGGAGGTTTAATATGCTGAGAAGGCAACAATAATTAAACTGAAAGGATACTTTTAAAAGTGATTGAAAGATGTTGAATAAAAACTACAAGTAGATAGACCTTATTAGATCCTGACTTGGAACCAGGAAGACTGTATTCATGATTTTACCACTGAATTTAAATAATTAAAAGAACCCCCACGCAGCTTTGTACCCACTGAACTACAGCCAGTTTTTAAGGAAAAAAAGTTCTCATTAAGAGGTGTAGCTTTGCTTATATAGTCCAGAGATCATAAATCTTCTGGGGAAGAGTCTGGCTAGGTTTGCAGAGAGCTCAGCACAGTAAATCCTCAATTCTGATATAGGTGCTGCCACACAAACATCATAACCATCAGAACAAGGGGTGGGAAAGTGCCTTTCTTCTTATTTTGTGGCACCCCAGGGTTGGGAAAGGGGAAGGGTGAGAAGAAAGAGCTTTGTTTTCATCATTCTTTTGTTTGTGCCTGGCAAATAAATTGCAAGTTTTGGATAAAACACACCTGATAAGTATTTGATCTTCTGGAGCCTCAGAAGTTGCTGCTATAGAACCCCTCGATTTGGTGACAAGGTGCGTTTGTAGAAGGGCAAACTGGTTTTGCTTTTTGATTTTCAGCTTCACCAGGCAACAATGGAACAGAGTGCATGTAATTGCAGATTTGCATTTGAGAAAGGGATTTGCAATGTAAGGAGTATCTTCAGAAGCAGAAAGTGGATAGAGTGTAATGCGTGCTGTCTGGGCCACTGTCCTCTGCCACATCAAAGCCTTCACCTCAATACTTTCATTCTCTTATGCTGACATCTGAGCTCAGCAATTGCACTTTGTTGCTGTTCTTCACAAGTCAAACAATGCACCTATTATGTTTTTGCAGGAGATGATAGGATAATTAGCTCAACTGCCAGGTGCAAAGAGTGAACTTTCCTAGGCCCAACTGCAGTGTGGTAAAACAGCCAAAGTCATTTAAGGCTTTTGCTGTCTCACTGCCGAACATTGGTTTCCCAGCTGTTGGCATGGGGCTCCAGCTTGGCAAAATGCTGATGTGCATGCTCAACTTTAAAATCACGAGCCACTGCTGTCAATTTGGGCAGGTTGCCCTACTGTACTAAGCACCACCACACACTGGCCTGCTTGAATCAAAGCGGACTAAATAAGACTACTTGTGTAGAGCCGTTCTTCCACCATTCGCTCCTTTTATGCATAGGGAACCAGCACATGGAGGGAGATGAGGGGTGTGCATGTGAGGCTGTAAGCACAGTTGCGTGGGGCAGGCACACCCAAGGCAAATGTAAATTGGATGGCAGGACTAACTGCAGCAGCCAGGAGAGTGCTTCTGACTACTCCAGCCTGCTTTTCAGGCTGGTTTGGTAGCCTGTAGTGGGCTCTGTGCTGCTGTAGCTGCAGCGCGATCAGCGCTCCAGCGGCCTGGAGCTAGCCCAGTGAAGCACCTGGAAGCACAAGATCAGCTTTCATTTTGAGTAGGAAATTTCCTTTCAAAGGAAAGGAAAAAAGCTGAGGCTCCAAGATTGGGATTGTTGTAGTTTAGCCCCGATCGGGACCAGGCTACGCAGTCTCTCTCTCACTCCCCCCACCCTCCGAGAGAACAGAGGGAGATAATATAAGAAAAACGGCTCAAAGTTTGAGATAAGGACAGGGAGAAATCCTTAAAGTTACCGTTATGGGCAAAAAAGACTCGACTTGGTGAAAAATATTCATTTATTTCTAAAACTAGCAGGATAATGAGACAGGGAACAAGATAACCTCCCCCTCACCCCTCCCTCTTCCTGGGCTTAACATTATCTCTATTCCCCCCCCGGAGCGGCACAGGGGGGAAGAGGGAATGGGGGTTGCAGTCAGTTCATCACGTGTTGTTTTACGCTACTGTGTCATCGTCAGGGGAAGAACTCCTCACATTCCTCCCCTGCTCCATCGTGGGGTCCCACCCATGGGCCACAGTCCTTCATGAAACTGCTCTGGCGTGGGTCATCTCTTCCATGGGGTGCAGTCCCTCCAGAACAGCTGTCTCAGCGGGCCCTCCACGGGCCACAGCCTCCTTTGGGCCTCCACCTGCCCCAGCATGGAGTCCTCCACGGGCTGCAGGTGAATCTCTGCCCCTCCGTGGACCTCCATGGGCTGCAAGGGGACAACCCGCTCCACCATGGTCGTCACCACAGGCTTGCAGGGGAATCTTGGCCAGGAGCCGCATTACTCCTCCCCCTCCTTCTTCACTGACCGTGGTGTCTGCAGCCGTTCCTCACAACAGGCTGGCAGACGCCTCTCAGGATCCTTTTTACATCTCATTCACATCTCATCTCCTCTCCACTTCTCACAGCCAGGCCGGGCCGAGTTGGGCCCAGTTGGCTGCCCGGCGGGAGGCCAGAGGGTGAGGCCTGCAAGGCCCACAAGGCTCGCGCCTCCCCTGCTCTGCCCCTGCTCAGCTTCCTCACATCTTCTCTTGTCTTTTTTTTTTCTGTTTTCCCCTTCTTAAATATGCTATCGCAGAGACATTATCACGGAACATTCTGCTACCAATTAGCTCGGCCTTGGTCCGCCCTAGGCCCGACCGAGTCCACTGAACAAAGGGGAACGACTCCTAGCAGTTTCCTACAGAAGCTGCCACCTTAGGCCCCCCCAACACTTAACAAAACCAGAATAGGGATATATCTGAACACTTTTTGTGTGGTCTTTCACCCAGGAGACTAGTCTGCATCCAGAAAGAGTCCAAGACCAACTCCAACAGTTGTTTCCTGCCCAAGCAATTTCTAGTGTTATCCTTCTCCAGCATTATTCTTATCTTAACCAGATATGTGAAAACATGCTTTTCCAAACTGCAGCACTGTACTTCTCAATCATTGTACTTATTACCAAGGAAATGGGGAAATCATTGCTCTCTTAACAAGCTATCTGTTGCTCAGATCATCACATGTAGTTTCATGGACATATTTGCACAGCATGATATATATCAGGGATCTTAAGCAAGGATGCTGCCTGGCTACTGACAGACCCTGCTAAGCAGCAGCCAGGCAAGGGACTTGCAGCTGGCCACCAAGCCACAGCAGGTCTCCAGGAGACCACGAACCAGCCTGAATGTTGGCCACCACCCATCGATGGATGCTGCCATGACCCAGTGTGCCCCTTCCCTGTAGCTGTTTGTGGTACTTATGAGCCCAGTGATGTTTTCCAAGCCCATTGTGGTTTCTGACGCCTGCTCAGCTTCTCAACATGGTTTGAGCCCTGTTCCCGGCCTTTGCTTTGCACAGTGGATCCCTCAGCTGCCTGATTGCTATTCTTGCTCTCTCGTCTACTTCAAGCCATGACTGCAGTTCCTGCCTCTCCTCTGGTCCTCCCTCTGTCTTCAGCTGCCTCCTCCATCCTGACTGAGACACCCAAGTACCTTCCAGGAAATCCAGAAGCAAACGTGACCCGTCACTGCTGCCTATAAATCTTCTGTATGAAACTATCACAAAGATCAACAAAGCCTAGCAAGCAGCACTCAGTGACTGGGCCCAAGCGTACCCTGCAGCAGCCAGGGCACAGCGCTGGGTATGTTTGCTGGTGGACAAGGTGGTTCTTTAGCCGTTTCTGGAGGTGCTGCTGCCACATCCTCAGGATGCTGTCACTTCTAAAAGATGCCGTATAATTTAAGATGGGCCACGGTGCTGACTTACTGAAAACCTTGTTTAAATACCTCAGGAGATGCCTGTGAAATGGCAACAAACTGCAGCAGCTGGTGGTTTGTCAGGCCAACAAAAACAAGCTGAGTGACAGCGCACCAGTATTTTTAAACTCTAATCTCGTCTGTCTCTGTAATTCTGGAAGAAGCAGTGATAGACAGCATGGTGCAAGGACTAACTTTTGTCCCAGTTCTCAAGCATTTACTATTGCATTCAAAAAGAATAGCACAAAGAAAAAGCTGTTTTACCACCAAACTATTTTTGAAATATGAGACTGAGCTCTGAGGCCAGATTGTCTGTATTTATTTTAGAGCACTGAAAATAGTATTAAGAGTTACAGACAATAGTCCAGACAAAAAGTTTTGTCTTCACTGAATTTACTGAAAAGGGATCATTTATCAAGGCTTCAAGTTAGAAAGAATTCAAGTATACGCTTAAAATCATCTCTATTCAGGACACCACTGAAACTCACAATTAGCTGGAACACAAGTGTGACTTAAACACAAACTAAATGCTTCCCTGAACCTCCACTGATTTCCGTCTCCTGCTTTTGCATGATCCATGAACAATTTCACTCTTGACAAAACACCTCAAACATTGGAGATTAGTCTCCTTAAGCAAGATCCAATATGGGACTTCCTTTGTTTCATGACCCCGCTTTCCACTGCAGCAAGACATATTTGTGCTTTGTTTTGTTTCTTTTCCCTGTCCCTCTTTGGGATCAACATTTAAACTTGAAACTCCTTATAACTACCCAGCCACGCAACTGCTTACAAACACATCTCTGCTCTGGGACTGACTGAAAATTACTCTGGCATCGTATTCAACACCAAAAGCAGCAGCTGTATATGGTGGGGCTTTGGGATCAACAGGGCAAGGGCTAGTAAAATCATAAGTCTTTGAACAGATATACAAGTGTTCTCCATTGTTTCAAAGCAGGTTTTGGGGAGGTGGGAGGCACTTTTTTAAAAATACACTTTCATTGTGGTTCTCTTTTGGCTACGTGAAGGCTTGAGAAATTTATTTAAGGTAAGAAAACACTTCCATGATTCTCCAAGCGTCATTTTTTCAAAAGGCATACACAGGAAATTTCTCCTCCCTGTCACCTATACAAACATGAAACAAGAAAACATAAGCACTATTTTAACAAGCTCCTGGGAAAACTTTAAATAAAGCTGAGATGGGGCCAGGTGGACCAAAAGAAAGTGCTTATGCTGGATGCTCAGCTGAAAGCCAAAAGAAAACAAAGTTATTTCCTTCATGAGCTGATGACTCAGAGGACTGGCAATGACATGGAGGACATCACGTACAGAAGTGCTGTTGCTACAGATGAAGTGGTGAATAATAGCCTTAAAGCAAAACTTTCACAGCAAATTCATTGGCTGGCACTCCCCCAAAGCGTCACCAGAGGATGTGACCGGCCGGTGCATGGCTTGCTTCCCAGCTGGCTGCCTGTCTGCTCCCCCAAAGTGCCTGCACAGCACCCGGCAAACGGCCAGTGAGAACGGGCGGAGCCCTAGCAGCGTGCGAGTAGGGTGCCATGTAGGAGTTCACGTGGGTGTTCTCAGTGTTATCCTTCCTGAATAAACAGGAGATTTTAGTGGCTAATGTTGTTAATCCAGCCCCTAGTATCACTAAGTGTAGAATGAACTCTACACTCAAAGGAGTAAAAGTCTATTCTTCAGTGTGCTCTGAGCACCATCTACCCTCTCTCATATTGCCACAAACACCCTACGGAGATGTTGTTTCTCACGTAGTTGGAATCTTCCTTCAACAAAAACACACAAGTCACAGTGACTGGGCTGTTTTTTCCACTCGTGTCAATGTAGTTGCAATGTCTGTAACACCACAGCAGCCATCCTGGTTAGTACAGGGGCTACTCTGAAGTGTCCCATCTCCAGGATGGGCTACCAGCAGATGCTTTGGGAACACATGTAGGAAACAGCACCAATCTAGAGCAACTATTTGCCTGATATTACCTTCTCAGTTTTTGCCATGTAGAGACTTGTTGCTCTAAAGATTATAGTTATCTCACTGCGTTCAATAGCAACCCAAGGACCTTAAAATGTGTTTAATTTTTTGTTGTTGTTTTGAAAGATTATACCCACTATATCCACTTTATTCTCCTACAGCATTTGGTAACAGTGGTTTCCACAGCTAATTTTTCAAGAAGAGACACTTCCTCATGATGTTTGTTCTAAATCCATATTCATTAGTCACTGGGCATCCCCCTCTTCTTGAGCTGTTACAAGGAATATTCTCTCCTCCATCAGCGTCTTCACACAACACATGATTTTGTATGATGTCTTCTACCTCCTCTGAGGTGATGATGTCTCAGCATCTAGTACCTGCGGTAATAAGCAGCAAGCTGGACTTATTGGAAAACAAACTGCACTTTCCTGAGTTACTGCAAATGTTGTATTATCTCAGTTGTTGAAATTGGGCAATAGAAGAAAAGATGCAGAAGAATGGATTTCTTTTCTAACAGTGCAGGAAAGATTACTTTTTGGCATACATTAAACCTCCCATAAGATTTATCTGGTTCACTGTTTGCTAATTTCAACTGCAGTGATAGTCCCCAAAAACATGCAGTCCCCTGCCATTTTAATACAGAGGATAACACAACCAGGCCTGAGTCTCCACCTCAGAAGAAAACCCAGCCATCAGTGGGCAGCAGACCCCACAGCACATTTCTTGCTTGCGTTATCCACCTGCGTAGGAAGTCCAAGACATCAAATGTGCCACCTACGTGGCCATGCTGGGCTGGCCCCCAGTAAGGTGCTGAAATGCCACCATGGCCTGGGACAGCCATACCCCGCAAGGATGCTGCTGGGGGCTGGAATGGCACCTCTGCAAACCACCTTTCACAGCGAGATGTTTTCCCTCATTGCCACCATAACTAGAAATGTGTAAGAAAGACTTAAAAGAGGGTTATGTTTTACTTAGATGATGAAGGGAAAATACACTGCCATTTCTTCTCTGGTAAAAAAGAAACGCAAGAGGTTTTCTCCATACTAAAACACTCAAAGGCTTTTCTTGCTAACTATGGCAGCCAAAAGCTTGCAGGACCAGACCAGGAACCAGGAGAACACACCTAGTCTGTGGTATCTCTGCCGAAGTGACACCTCAGTTCCACATCTGGACAAGAGCCGGTCACATACAGCTCTTTGGCTGCAAAACAACATAGAAGTGCAGCATCTGGGGGATCCTCAGCCCAAAAGTGCCTTGCTCTGGGTCAACAAAACTTCCCTCTGGGCTAAGCATAGTCTGGACTGAGTTTTTGTTTCATAAGGATAGTGGCTTATCAAGCCCAATGCAGAGTCCTCCCATCATGGCACTTGGTGAGGGGGTTCCCAGGTGCACTGAGGCAGTGGTTACACATTTGCAACCTCGACACATCAGCTAGTGACACACATCAAGAACAAAAATATAACCAAAAAGGCCTCCAGTCATCCTGACATCCATGTCCCAGTTCCCTTTTCTTCAGAATTTCTCTCTCTACACCCTTTCTTATAATAAACTTTGGCTTCCTGGTGACATTTCTACAATCCAGATCATGACTTCCCAATCTGCCTTGCAGGACACTCTCCTTTCCCTGGTCTTCAGGGAACCACATTTGTCAAGATCCCACACTCGGGTCCCCACAAGCAAACACACAGCATCTGATACGAGTCTGCTACTTTCTTCTGTTACTGAGGCTAGGCTACATTTTGGGGCTGAACACTTTTTTATTCACTGAATAATGACAATTTCAATTAGTTGTACACTTGTTTGTAATTAAATCACTTTGATGAATGACTATAAAACAAAAAGCATACTTTCACATTTTTCTGAAATTGAACATACAGTTTAGAAATGCTTCAATTTCTTTTCAATTTATGTAAATATAGTAAGAATTTGTATGTGTAGCACTCAAAAAAAAAAAACCAAAATTAAATATGGATAAAATGTTTTGTCTTCCACAACAATTTTCTCCAGCATTTGGCTAGCAAGTGCACAAATCAGTCATTTGATAGTTTTGGAAAAGAGCAATGATAAGAAAGTCAAACAGAATTAAATACAAGGAACTCAGAGAAAGATAAGAAGGCACTTGACTAGATATTTACCTTCAATAGGACACAGATTAAAACCTAGTAAATCACTCTTCTTTCCCTCTCTCACTATTACTCAAACCATAGGCAATACAAGTGGAAAGAGATAGAAAGGAAAACAAAAAGTAAAATAACATGGGGGATTCCCTGCTGCAGTTAAGTCAGATGTCATTTAGAATCATCAAACAGTTTAGGTCGGAAAAGACCTTTAAGGTCATCAAGTCCAACCATTAAACTAAACTGCCAAGTCCACTAAACCATGTTTTTAGAAATTCTTACCATGGGATGCTAAAGAAAATTAAATATCTCAAGTCAACACCTCTGGGGATCACTGTGGGAGCAAGGAAGTGAATTTCCCTTGAAGAAGGAGCACTGTGGCAGCAGTCAGCTGCTTTCTGGGGGAGAGAGAGGAATGTATAGGTATTCATCACCCCAATTCTAGAGAGAGTGGGCTCAGGGAGTCAAGCCTATCATCCTGCCTGGAAAATTTCCTGGTCCAGATCCTTCAGCGGTTTATAGAAAAAGTATCCACAGGATGACACCAACCCACATCATTTCTGCAAGCTCTGGGGTTTGAGTTTGGTTCTGTGATTTAAATAACAGATGGGTAAAATCACATGTAACCAGGCAGCTCCCTAGTGGCTGTATAGATGTGGATGTTGGAGAGCATAGGATTTTCCAAGCTAAGGTCAGCACTAATCTGAGCTCAATTTTTCCTCCAGATCTGCTTTTTCTAGTGCTATCATCCAGCTTAATTTTTTTGGCTTGTTCCACCCCCTTCTGCTCAAATCACACCCCTGCAGAAGATCATTCCAATGCAAACAGGGGAGTCACATGGCTCCAGAGCTCCACCGTTTCTGGAAGATGAGAACATACCTCTGTGAGGTGTGGAAACTGCTGTCTGCCACGTTAATGAAGCCAAATTGCACAAATCTGCAGTATAAATCTGATGGTACCATCTGGCCCTCAGCATACACGAGATAAGCACTCTGGTTTATGAAGAGTTTATTAAAGCCATTAACTTTGGAAACTACTCACCAAACAAAACAATTTATAAATGATAAACAAGAAGCCTCTGGTACTTCTAAAAACTTGTTAAATCTGCTACTATATTGAATACATGATATTTAACTCTTTTAAAGGGTGTTTTACTTTTACTTTAGATATTTACGATTCTTGGATCTGGCTAAAGATTAGAGGGAAACCATACCACAGACATAGCGTGGTGAGCAGGGGGGTGGGATGGAGGAGTGAATTAATTTCTCTAGCGAGAGTCAGATCTTGTGTGATGAGGTTAATCTAGTGACTATGTGGGGGCTGGCTGTCAGCAGTGCCCATCGGGACCCCCATCCTTGAAGGAGCATCCTCTGCTGGAACCTGCTGTACCATCAAGAATGTGGTGGCTGCTGGGGAGATGTCAGTAGGTGAGGTTGCGGGAGCAAAACCTGGGGGACTCTCCATGAGCACCCTGCCATGTGTTAGGCATTTAAGATTCCTACAGTTTCTTGCTCCATTTTCATCCTTTGTATTTTCTATATACACAGGTATATATTTATGTCTTAAACACTGAATTGAGAATGCCTAAATATAAAATGAAAACGCTCAAATATTTTTTACGCAAAACACACTGGGCAATGTTTCAGTGTTGTCTGAACACTAGAGCTTGGGATTTAAAATTATTCCTGGAACTCAAGGAAATTTTAAGGAGAATTTCAACAAAGCTGTAATTTCTGTAGGGACTGATTTCTCACACCCTCCTCCTGCAACACATAGGCATATCCTAATTTCTGTTCCCTTAATTTCCACCAAAGAAAATGACTGTGCTGGTATTTTAAAGTGCACCAAAATTGCTCTCTGACTGCAAGTCATTCTATGCTGCACCACAACTTACGCCCTCATGGATAACACCTAGGGAGACAAACACTTTTCTACCGCCTCCACCAGTTCCCAGTGTTTGGGTTAGCACTCAGTAGGTAGAGAAGAAGCAATGGGCTGATGAGCTTTGTTAATTGGCAAAAAAAAAAGTGGAAACTGATTTTTGGGCATTGTACCTAGCCAGGTCTAGTAACTGTATAACAAATATGTATTATGCTAGAAAGAGTAGACTCACAGGCGCCAGGAGTGAAACATTATCCTTTTCAGACAAAGTCTCAGACAAAGATCTTTATCTCAGAATGATATATGGGATATATTTTTGAGATGACTCCACATAATACCTTTATTATTGTTGAAGTTTAACAACTTAAAAGGGGAAAAAAAAAAGATCATATTTGTCCTTTGTTACTTACCCAAATATAGGCAAGAAACTTCCGATGGAGCTAGGCTTATAAAGAAAAACACTATTAACCTAAAATAGCACCAATATTTATAGCATTGAGGGGGGATATATGAAGCAACTGTAGAATTGGTTTGAAGAGCCAAAACCTGCTCTTGGTTGCAGACTGCTAATGCAACTCCACTGAAAACAGAACAATTGCTCTGTGTGTACTCAGGTTTGCCACTGAGGGAATCAGGACCGCAGTTTCTGACAAAGATGAGAAATTCAGATTCAACTGAAAATAGTATAACATTATTAATCATAATTCTTCAAGACAAAGTTGATGAAGATCAATTTTCAGGAAACTCAGAACCGTCTCAGAACAATAACAGTTTGTGCTGCAATGCCAGGAAGAGAAACCAGTTTCAAGCCAAGACATCAGTAGTCTCCCTGGCAGGGAAATGAGCTACCCAGGCTTTGCCTTGGAAGTTTTCAGCTCTTCAGGGTCATCTGACTGAGGATGGGCAAACTTTCAGAGGAATATGCTACTTAATGATCCTTACCCGGATTATCAGCAAGAAGTAGAAGTAGCATACCAGTGATCCTTCCTTGCATGGGATGAGGAGAGCGGGCTGGTTGCCTTCCCACAGCCCTCGGCAGCAGGCTGGCTGCAGCCAAATGTCACAGTGGAGGAAATGCACCTTAGCACAGCTCTGCCATGCAGCCCTTGGTATCTGTGTGTCTATTGTGTCTTGCACCGCTCTTTTGGCAACCAGGGGACGTGCCCTTGCTGATGGTCAAGATCTGTAGCCCTGTTCTGCAAGATCTCATCCCACTGAGTGTTGCACATCAAGCAAGGCAGTGTACATGCTCATCCAGCACCGACTCCTTTGTGTCAAGGAAACAACTAACAGGATTCCTGTATCTGTGTGCCATCCATGTTTCCTGACTTGGCGTGCCATTTAGAGGAGCTGTCATTTTTCCATTTCGTAGGACTACTGCTGGAGAAACAAACTGGGAAGACCTATGATGTACATGTTTTCCACTGACTGGAGGTCTTCCAACAACAGCAGGACATATTTACTTTCCCTCAGATGCCAGCCACATCATTCCCAAGTAAAATCTGAAAAAAAAATCTGAAAAAAAATCCACTTGAGCAAAATGTAACTAGGTTACAGCTGGTCATAAAACAACAGCCAGGCCTCTTAAGCCTCTTGCACTTTTTCAATGGTGACTTGAAAGTTGCTGAGGTGCAAAGCACATCAATGTGTGGCAGGGTCCTGCAGGATGAACTGAACACTGTTGCCCATGACTGCCAAACGTGCCTTACAGCCCACTGTACTTCGCACTGTGTCTGCAGGGAGTCTGGACCTCCATTGCCTGCTGAGCTGTTGCAGGAGGACTTGCTCTTTTAGGTCTTCTGCACCCAGTGTGACACTGCTTCCCCTGTGACATGGACGGCTATAATGGCAGCTAACACAGGGACTACACCAGCACCTCCTGATGAGAGCACCTGATTCTCCATGGACAAAATGTGAACTATCAGTGCCCTCATGGAGGCCTTGGAGACCTCTCTTCCTCCGCACGAGGGCACATAACCTTTGTTGGCCTGGTCACTCTGTTGTAAAAAAACCCACAAAGACATGTACGAAAAAGGTTTCTTCAGCTTTAAGATAACATGTAGGCTTCTCTAGGCTAAATAAAACAGAGGGAGGCAAGACTGCGTAGGTGGCCTGGCCACGTCCAAACCACTGGCTGTCAGACTGACAGCGTGGCAGGTCCAGGCAGGGCTCCCCTGGAGCAGCAGAGCCTGCGGTCAAGGGCCTCTGCTGCCAGATCTCTGTGGGACGGGGCTCTTCACACACTTTTGTTGGTAAAGCATAAAAGGGCACTGCTGGTTGGAAAAGCCATGGTGACCCCTTTGTGTGTGAACGGTGCATGGCAGATACATGTGAGATGGGATGGCTCCAAAAGCAGCTTCTTACCTTGTGGTGCCTTTCTTGCACCTCACACTGCTGTTTTGCAGGCCTCAAAACTTGTGTGCAGACACCTGGCTTGAGGATGCAAGTGGCTGTGTGGGCCACTTCGCGTCAGAGACAGCGTTGGACAAAGGGAGCCTGGTCTTGCACCGGGATTAGTGAAATATTATTTTAACCATGGCTGGCTTGCCTTGCCAAAGACACAAAAATATTTAATCGCAGATATGATGGGTTAAGAGGTCTAGAATGAAACAGGGAGCAAACTGATCTAACAGTATAGACTTCAGCCTAGAGTGTCTCTGCAGGCACTGGAAACTGAATAGCCAGTGCTTCCAAAAACACATCATTCACTCATCTGCAGCAAAACCCCCATGCCCTTTATTGCACAATTCTGAAAAATGTCTTCATTTGAGAAGTGGTAGTAACTGACTGATGTGAACCTTACCTGAGAGGGGGGTGTGAGAAGGGGTGGGTGGGTGAATGTATGTCTCAGATACCTCTTTGTCCCAGCGTCATAAAAATGTGTCCACACAAGGAAAGAAGTGATCATGTGCTCTGGCAAGCTGATGGTGAAGTCGTAATAAGGCAAGCCAAGAGACATCCTGAGGAGCAACTTGTGAAAGGCATAAAATCTGAAACAAAAAATTCCTCAAACCCATCCTCTCTCTTTGCAGAGAGTCTGCCAGAGCATCACAGGGGCTGATAGATGACTGCGGTGTGCATTACTGCTCAGAGGAGGTGAGAACAGAGCTGGAAAGCTTCATGTCCGCTTTCCCTCACAGGGGCTTCCAGCCTGGAGCCTTTCTTTTGTGGGGGGATGAGGCCAAGAGACTTTCTCAAAACGAGGTGTCAGTAAGAATGAGCTGAAGGTGTTCAGGAATGGAGCTGCTGAAACACTCACTGTCATCCATAATCTACTAACTCAACCTGACATGACTTTGCCCCAGGCATCGCACTAGCAGCAGGGCAATGCAGCAGTCTGACCTTTTATGTTCAAGATGAGAAACGTTTTTAATGGAGGAGAAATGCAGCACGGGCAAGCACCACAATTCTTGGCAGCAAGAGTGTTAAGCTCACTTAAGCTCACTTCCCTTCCTTTTTGGGGGATTGAAGGGCTAGGGGAGGTCTCACCCACCCCTGATCACTCATGAGGTGCATGGCATACCTTCAAGCTGGTAACAGCCTTCATTCACGTGCATAGAGTATTGCACAAATACTGCATTTATAACAATGGAAGCAAAACAAAGAGGCTGGAGCTGGCCTTGATGAAACATGTCTTCTTTGCTTGCCATTCCATGTGAAAAAGACTTTGATCACTTTCATGATACTCGGTTGGGTCTTGCTGATGTTTTTGTAAGTCCAGTTCCACAGAACTTCATGGGAAGAGTGGAAGCATGCACGTTTTAATTACACAGTATTACATTGTACCATGTGTAGACATCTCCACCACCAAACTGTTCACTGGAGACACAAGGAACTGGTTTTTCTCTAATACTGCTGGAAATTAGCATTTGCCCTGGTGAGGATGAATGTGCAGGAAACCGCCGCGGCATCGTCAGCTCCTCCTCCACAGGTACTGCCCCACATGTTTTGACACACCTCTTTGCTCCCTGCTGCCTCAAAGCCGGGGCCAGTGTGTGCCTCCTGGTGCAGCTCTGAGCAGAGCAGGGAGGAAACTACCACACACTAAATAACCAGGGGAAATCTTGGGCCATGGAGCTAATCCTTAGAGGTGTAGGTTCTCCTTAGATGCCTTTGTCTTCTGGCTACGTCTGAAATATGGTTAGGAAACATGACTGCAGCTCAGGCAGGTGTACTCAGGCAAGTTTAATGCTAAACAGGTCGTGCACTGGTAGCAAGGAAACTGCAATGTTACAGTGCGTACTGGGAAAAGCCTCCAGGAACACTGGACGCCTGATGCTTAAACTTCTGCTACAAAGCTGTGTAGTGCTGCAATACCCTCACTAGCTGAATTAGAGCTGCAGTGCAGTCATATTTCTGGCTGCTATATTAGCTATATTCCCTATTTTGCTATCCATCCCACACCTCTCAAACTGCACTGGCCAGTGAGTATGGAGATAAGGGACAGAAATCTCTCTTCTCACTCTCAGGTGATTTGTTTGGTACATGAGTATCCCAAAACCTGGCAAACAGACAGAGACAGCTGTGCTGCGTGGTCAGCTCAGTCGTCTTCTTAGTTATACAAGTTTAGGGGCGAGCATTCATTTGCAAGTAGCATGGCTGTTTGAAGATGGTGCCACTGCTGGCTACTCGTCACTGCTCCTGCAATGAAGGTCATGGGGACACAGGCTCCGGGGCTGTCACTGCAAGGGGCCACAAACATGAGAAGGTGGGCATGAGTTCTGCCCCCGCAGACTAGCAGTGGCACAAATAAGCCTTTCCCAGAGGTAAGGAGTAAAGAGCTTCCACCTGAGCAGAGAAAAACAGGCTATGCAATAAAAAATAATACCAACATTACATAACTTTGGATGATCAAGTGATGTCAGACTTAACAGCTTTCAGACCCTGACCTGACAAAGCTATTATAATTCCCTGAATACCTGCAGAGTGCTTTCAGAGTCAAGTTCTGACACGTTATCCCATGGCGCCTGGTAGTTTGCTTAATACAGTTCAGTGAAAGAAAAGGGCTGTATAGAAGTTATGTGTTGTACCGTGCAGCCCTGTTCCATGACGTGCAGCGAGGTGGGGGACTTGGATGGTGTCCGCATGGCCCACGGGCCAGACAGTCCAACCAGAGCAAAGCCACCACTGTGTCTGTGCATCCCAGGGAGCATTTCAGGCTCATGAAACCCAGAGACAACCCAGAAATGAAGTGGGGTCTGTGAGAAGTGTTGGGGAAATTCGATGAAGACACATGGTTTGATGGGATGACACACGACAGCCTTACCAATTAATCAGCAGGCAGAGATTTGATCGTGTGGGTGCACTCATCCTGTGATCATCTGCGCCCTGCAGACAGACTGTTGAGTCTCTCTGATTCATGGGGGTGTGCTTTCAGACTTGGCTCCACATTTGTCTGCCATAGGTGAGAGGAACCATACTGAAAAACTTGCAGTAAACCCTTACTGAAGGCCCAGTGCGTCATCCTTCAAGAATCTGCAAAGACAGTTGGGGTGAGTTATTCCTGCGATACCCCAGATGTAAACCTGCAGACCTAGACTGGTTTCTTTTCTCATGTCTAACTATAGTGGGCATAGACAATAGAAAGGTCTTTCCATTTTGAACGTTTTTGGTCTTTTGAAGAACAATTCCCATACTTAAAACACTGCAGGGGTTTTCAGTACAGCTTCATATGGAAGAAATTTTAAAGCACAAGAGTTGTATGAGAGCCCAGGGAGGCTAGAGGGAGCAGCAATGCTGGGCATCCTGGAGACAAAGTTTCTCAGCTCTTCCCATAAACGATGCAAGGAAGAGAGGTTAAGAGGAGAGGCAATCCCCCACCAGCCCTAGTGCACATCCTGCCCCCACATGCTAACCCCCGTGGTGGCTCTGTGCTGGCTCCTCAGCCTTCCTAGGGACTCAGCAATAGGTTTTAAACATGGCTATTGCATTGTGTCCTCTGGGACTGTGCTGGAACTGCCAATTTGAATCACTTTAAGCTCTCACAGTTATTTTACAAGTCCCAGGGTGAATTGTTTTACTACATTAGGAACCAATCAACTAGGATTTTTCTTCTTACAGTTCGGTGTGTATTTCTTCCCGTGTTATATCCACATCCCTGTCTTTCATCAGTTGCCCAATGTTTTTGCTTTTACATCTAGTTACCACTGGGGCTATCAATGTTTGCTTTTAGTTTCTTTAATAGGTGTAGAGGACTCAAATTTAGTGTAATGATGATTACATATAGCAAATTTAAACTTCCCTCTACTTGGCTCAGAGCAGGAAAGTCAGGGTAACATGTAGGTTGTTAAGTCATTGAGTCTGTCTTTATATTCGATACATGGGCTCCACAGAAGAATTTATATGCCAAAGGCCAAAAATTAAATCCTTAAACCTCCCACTGAGCTGCCACCCTAAAGGTAGAACTGCCTGAACTAGCTACCCCACTTTCATCCAGTAATTTTCTACATACCTGAGCCATACACCATAGAGGTACAGACTCACACATTACTCTTTATGTCTTGGCCATAATGAGCCATCCAACAAATAAAAAAGCACTGTTGGCATTCACAAATTAAGTGATCTCAATTGGTCTCAAAGTCTGGGCCCTGCCCCACTGGTATTTTATGAGTGTGTCTGTGAGAGCAGGCCTCGCACAAAACGTGGGTGGAGGAGCAGAAATGTGACCCCTTTCCCCACAGTCTAGTCCCTAGAGCACATACAGGAATGTGGAAAATGCAGACTCAAATCACTTTTCTTCCAGAAGATTGTGAACTCACCTTCCATCACCTACTTCTTAGCATATTGCCTTAACTCTACCATTTCAACTCTACCATACTTGCTTTCTCCTTGAGAGTCTGCTGTTGGCGTTGTTTCTGGCTTGTGTAAAATGTTCGCATGCTCATTGTACCTGGCGCTCAAGGTCAAGTCTCCTCTGTTCCAACGTAAGCAACTTGACTACCATCTCCCTCTCCTTTTAGGCCTATCCATGTTAAATTAACTTCTCTGGGGACTCACAAAGGTATGTATCTTGCTCATAAATAACCTGGCTGTCTGTCTACCCAGCAGACTGGAAACCCAAATACATACTCCCATCCAAAGCACTTTCACTTGTAGGACCTCTGGCTTAGGTGCTTACTGGGGGTACCTCAGTTAAAAACTGAGCTAAGCTAGATTTTCAATGAAATTGTGAAACATGGCAAAATCCTCACAGGAGAATTCATCCCTGTGATGGATCAACATGCATGAGGGATGTGTATCCAGAAAGGGACTCAGAGCATCCAAGTCAGGTGGTGCCTATGTGGTGCCTCAATGGGGGTCAGGTCTCAGCCTTGGCAGCAATGTACAAACACACAGTATGTTGAAGAAGTCATTACCTCTCTCCACGATCGTGGGCAATTACAGCTCTATCTCTCTCTCCTAGGTGCCCAAAGGAAATGTACAGAACTATTGAATGAATGGCTGTGCTCCCTCTGGTTCACCGCCCACCACACAGCAAACAACAGCTTCCTTGAGCAGGAAAAAATTATAATTGCTCCATTTTGCCAGCAACATCCACCACCAACACTTCAGCTGTCTTTAAAAGACAATCTCATCTTTGCTCTGCTCCTGTGCAGAGTTTTCTCTTGCAACATTTTCTTTGAATTCATGTCACCTCCTGTGCAGAAGTCTTCATGGCAGAGAAAGACAATCCATGACCCTTAGCTAGGGTGTCTGGAAATGAGATCCTTGCACAGAGCAAGAGCTCCTGTCTGTCTTGGGGCCTCCTTGGGATCCCTCATGCACCACAGTTGAAATGCACCAGTGCTAATGGCAGGAACTGTGGGTCGATGGCATACGCCAACAAAGCTATATGGAGCAGTACTGTTCCCTTTTTACCAACAGTGGGAGTAAGAGCTCCTTCTCTCATGCAGCAACCAACAGGCAATGCCCTGGTCACGCTTTATGTCAGCATTGTAGTCTGCGCTCCAGTACTTCCGCTATGGTTGGTAACGTAGAAATTACATCACTACAAATACAAAAAGCCCAATTTGTTGTTGTTGTTGAGTTTTTCTACCTCTTATCACACAGTTTGAGTAAGTGCTGTTTTTTCCCCTTAGGATTTTATTGCTGATGTGATACTGTAGCAATAAGGTGTCAAAAATTACTGTAACTTGTCAATGCATTAACCATTCATGGCTGAGGGATGCTGGGGTGAGAACTTTAGCTTTTGGGAGACCTCCACCCAGGTAGCTGGGATCATTCTGATTAGACATCCACATGGATACAGCACCCAAAAGATGCCACCAGGCCAAAAAAAAGAAAGGTCCTGACCTGAGATGGTTCAGTCTACCTGGGAGGAACACAGCAGATGGATATAGAGAGATGGGGAAAACAATAGCAAAGATCACAGATCAGGATTGTAAACCATGGGACTGGTCTAATTTGTAGGCACCACAGTGAAGGGCAGTTTTGATTCTACAAAGAGAAATAATGAGGTAACATTCAGGGTGTTTACAAAGAGCTTCTCCTATGCATGAGAGGTAACACTGGAAAAAATATGAAGTACGTTTCCCAGAGGATGGTTTGACTTGGTTTAGGGAGGAAGTTTTTGTTGGGTTTTTTTTTCAGAGAAAGATGATCTCACTTAAAATGTTAATTAGCCCTGTCTCATAACCAACAGGCAGATTAGTTGGATGAGGGGGTGTCTGTACCCTCATCTCCAAGGCAATGGAGATGATCTTCACTGCAAACATCTCAGTGAAATAAAGATTTGTTCTCTGAATATACAAAGAGTTAGTTTTCTTTTCTGTTAACTCCGCTGAGAGTACTTGAAATTTCAGCTGCCAAGAAATGTCAGCCCAGAGGTGTGGAGAAAAAATGTTTTGTTTTAAATCCATTTCCGCAGTGTCTCTAATGAGTCCTTTTTTAAAGAAATTTTATGAGTATGTGGAAATTTCAAGCAGTTATTAAGAATAACATTCATGCTACTAGTGGGAAGCTGGATTTTTTTGGGGGGGTAGAATAGCACAGTGGAGGTTGTACCCTGCAGTTCCCAGGTTCTCATAATTTGTTTCTGTTTAATCGATTTATAATATAGCTTCATAGAATCACAGAATGGTTAGGGTTGGAAGGGACCTTCAAAGGTCATCTAGTCCAACCCTCCTGCAAGGAACAGGGACATCTCCAACCAGATCAGGTTGCTCAGAGCCTCATCCAACCTTGCCTTGAACGTTTCCAGGGATGGGACATCCACCACCTCTTTGGGCAACCTGGTCCAGTGTTCTACAATCTCATTGTAAAAAATTTTTTCCTAATATCTAATCTAAATCTACCTCTCTATTTTGAAACCATTACCCCTAGTCCTGTTGCAACAGGCCCTCCTGAAGAGACTCTCCCCATCTTTCCTGTAGGCCCCCATGAGGTACTGGAAGACCCCTATAAGGTCCCCCCAGAGCCTCCTCTTCTTTGGTAAGGTTTTTCCAGAATACAGAACCAAATATGACACGGCTGCTGGTAAAGACAGGCAATATGTACTATGGCTGAGTTTGCTTTAAAACAAAAAAAGGAAGCAACGTATGCTTTCTACTTTTTTCTCATGAGGCCAGTGAAGAGAAGGTAGAGTTGTGTAGTTGTAGCAGCCAACAGGCTGTGAAATTAATGAGCACATTTGTAGTCAGAAAATCCCATGCAGCTTGCAAATCTACCTGGCCTCAGCCATAGACTACCCACTTCCCATAAACCTACACGAGAAAAGGAACCAGAGCTGGCCACCACCTTGTCTCTTCCAATCTGCGGTGCAGCTCTGGTGGGAAAACATCACCAGAGCCTACTCATGAGTGCAGAAGAAACCACAAGGGACTACTTTGCAAGAGGTTGCACTTAGCTCTGGTTGGTACAATTGGCAAGAGCCAACAACACACCAACACTACACCACAAAGTAGGAAATAGGCAGAAGATATTTCAAGAAGCAATATTTTCAATATTTGCAGGAAGCAATCTAAGAATAATTCTTAATTCAATAAAACTCATCTTTCCAAGACTTATTTGCTGTTGGGATATAAGTTCAAGTAATGCTTAGGAGTCTGTACA
>JAAGAY010005555.1:8495-34151 GCA_011801015.1 Ardeotis arabs
GGGGCGGCGCGGCGGGGGCTCGGCCGGGGCTGGTGCCGGCTCCACCGCCCCGGGCCCCGCCGCCGCGGGGGGAGCTGCCTCGGCGGGGCCGGGTCGAGCCGAGCCGAGGCGGCCTTGTCAGAGCAGAGGAAGGGCCCGGGCCTGCGTCCGCAGCGGCGGCTGGAAGAGGCGGCCCCGGGGAGGCGGGAGCTCTGCCCGCTCGTACCGGTGCGCCCTGCCTGCCGAGCAGGGCTCGGCTGCGGCTCCGGGCGAGCATGGCCCTGGCCTGGGGCCGCTTTCCAGCTTCCCACGGGCGCCCGGCCCAGGCCCAGCTGGGTGGCGCGTCCCCTGCCCTCCGGTGACTCCTCGTCCCGTTAATAAAGGCGTCAGAGCTGATTTACAGCCCGAGGTGCTCAGGAACCGGGCTTGGGATGAGCGGAGTCATCCAGCTGCCTGCAGCCCCTGGAGCTGAGCCACACGTTATAAGCGAACCAGCCCAGGGTTCTTCGTAAGGCCTTGGTTTGGGTCCACAAAAGAGCCAAAGAGCCTTCACCGGTTGTTTTTGCACAGCCAAAGGCCGGCAGCTTCCTGCCAGTCCAAGTGTTAACTGGTTCCTCGCCGCCTTTCCACCTGCAGCAGCACCTTCCCTAACTGCTGTCGTGCCTTCAGCAGGATCTCTGTGGCTGTAAAAAGGTTCTGCTGACCATGATGCTGTTTTCTGAGGGAATGTGCTCCGTATGTTTGACGAAGAAGAAAATTAATAAATAAAATTCTAGTCTTAGGCCAGAAGTCCCAGCTCATTCCCCAGCAGCACTGTCAGAAAGCTCAGGTCTCCCGCAGAGCTCAGTTAAGAAGCTGCAAAAATTGGCCTTGCTCTCCATAAGGCTAATGCACGTTTCCCACTGTCTTTTCTTGGCTGATATTTTTCTCCACCTCTAATTGATAAAAGCTGAGTGTATACCTTTTACAGCATTTTTGAATGCTTGTATTTAAAAAGAGCTTTCGTTCCATGTTGGAATCGCACAGTTGTGAAAAATCTCAAAGACAGGAAATGAAATGGACAGAAGTTTAATCTCAAAATCATCCTTGAGCCTGGCTGGGGTCTGCGTCAGGGGCTCTGCAGGATCGCAGAGTCAGAACTGAACAATCCGTAAGCCAGAAAAACTGTACTACCTTAATGGTCTTCCTACGTGAAAGAGCTTATTGGTGGAAGAGCTTATTTCAGGGTTGTATTTTCATGCTTTATCCATGCTAAATACATTTTAAATTACTTCTTTAAACTTCTTTGCACAAAGCGTTGAAGTCAGGAGACTTTATTGTTCAATTACAAGCCACGCAGAAAGTAGGTCAGTGCACATTTTTATTACAGCAAGGACAGAGGTTAACGAGTGACAACGACTATGGTTTCATATATGCTTTAGCAGATCCAGTAAGCCAACCCAGGATCAAAGGTTGCACAGAGAGACCCGGGGAAACGTGACCGAGGTGGCAGATGAGGCACAGCGCATCGGCCCCGCGGTCGGTGGGAGCGATCCCGCTGCCGCTTCCCTCCATCCTCGGGTCAGAGCCTTACAGGCCTCCCCCGGCGCGCGGCGGCACGCAGGTCCCGTAGTGTCTGACACACAGAGAACTCAGTGGAGATTGCAAGTGGGAGGCTTCAACAGCTCACTAGCAATACATTTCATTTTCGCCAATAGCTGTTTTCTTCAGCTTTACAATTACAAATATAGTAACTCGCCAGAAATGGACAATTCTGCCCTCCAGATTCATCCCTGTTTGATTCTTCCACAGACTATTGCTCTTTGAGTTTCTTCAGAAACGCCCATGTGAGCCCGGGAAAGATACTGGCAGAGGACAGAAATTCTCCTTGCAAACGCTTCATCAGCTGAAGCAATCTCCTTTTCGCATTTTTACTACACTCAGACACCATAAGGCCTTATAACACCATCATGTGCTTTTCAGAAAGGCATTCCACCCTTGTGAAAGTGATTTTTTTAAAAAATCTGCCATTAAAAATACTAAACTGTGACACGAGCTTGAGATCAATGGTATAAGCAAGAAAAATGAGACTGATTAAAACAAGGTATTTAAAAAAAAACCCCACAACTCTTTCCTATTTAAAAAAAGAAAACTAGGTTTTAAGATACTACAAAGTTCAAGAGTACAAAAATATTTACCTTTTAGAAATACCCAAGCCTACGATCACATAAAATAAGTACCAACTTAATACAAAAATCTTCATAAAAATATGGCCACCTGTATTTAACCAAGTCCTCAAACCTGTCCTACACTGATAAAAAGGTTTTGGTGAGAAATTTAGTTAGGTCTAAACAGCTATTCTATAGATTAACTTTGTAATAAGTGAAAACAAGATTAAACACTGCTGCTGTTGGCGAAATTCCAGTTTGAGAAGGGATGAGAATGTCAAGGTCACAGGATAAGGGTTGCCTCATGGCACATTACATTTATGGCAAAAGCGTAACTGCAGAAAATGAATATGAAAGGAAATAGTATTTCCGCATCCCAAAGAGCAGCTTGAAATAATTGCACAAGTTCCTTGCATTTAAATGTTATAAAGCTTTGTATTTGTGCTTGAACTTACAGGGAGAGCCTCAGTGCTGTGCCAAGTGCCAGCACGAGACACCTTGCCGTTAACTCTCACGTTAGAGATGAGACAGCGTGCTTTTGTTGGCCCTTCCAGAAGGTGAATCATGGCTAATTGTTATTTATAGAGGATAAAAATCAGCCTGCCAGGTCTGATAGACTTTATGTGGCCAAGAAGTGCATGCACAGCCAATAAATAGAAAAATAAAAGGTATTATACTTTTTTCCCAAACTATGTAGTGTTTGTAAAACAGTAGTAGCACAACTCTAAGCTCTACATTTGAGTTCTCATCCATTCTAGCTTTGCTGAACTTTTCAAAAATGCATACATAACCTGTAGGATTTGAAAAAAACACTGGCTTTGTTTGCTTTTTTTGTTTGTTTTGAAAAAGCTGTGGTCCCAGATTAGTCCTTTTGCATTTTTAACAGCTGCAGGTGAACAGCTCCAGTACAGAACATGAGCTTTTTGCGAGCATCAGATCCCCTTTAGATTTGTAAATGACACAAAGATTTTGCAGAGGCTTTTGGAATGGCAACGAGCTTTCTCTGAAGGTACAAAACAACGTGGTATCTATTCAAAGGAGAAATTAAATACTTTGGAAAAAAGCCCCAAAAGATCTATAAAACTACTTATGCCAGTATACCAGAAAAACCTGAGAGCTCAAACTGCACGGCACGTTTGGATAGATCGCTGACTTGCTAAAGCCCGTGTTTCTTTTGAAAGCGGGCATGGTCCATCAGAAGGTCAGCAAGCTACAGTCCTTTCTGCGTTAAAGGCTTCCCCCATCCCCAAAGACAATGAAGCCCAAGGATCTCAGCAGGCTCAGGCTTTATGAAAGAGCGTCAGCTTTTACAGGGATCAGAAATGGATCCCAGGTCCTGGGAAGAGCAAGCAGCATCAAAAGATACTCTGATGTCTTGTTTGAAAAAGCCACGTCCTTACAGTGCCGTCTATGTCTGCTTTGCTGCAACTGCACTCTGCTCCCACTCAGTCTATCGGGCTTTGGTCACAGGTTTGAAGGGAGGCCGGGATCTTTCCTTTAGGAATGCGTGCTGAGATTTTCAAAGACAGACACCCAGCTCCCCTTCATCTGGTAAATATGCACAGTGAGAAAAAACGCCAGCATTACATTTGCTATATATTTTTTTTTTTTGTTTAAGCAGCTTTCATGGAGTACCTGACTGACTGGAGCCATCGCTGTATTATTCCTAAGGCTCACGTCTAGCTTACTGCTGGAATGGTCTTTAGCTCAGGCAGGCCCCCAGTTCTCAACAGCTTATCTGCTGACAGACCCCAGGTGTCAGGACACTGAATTACAGATTGAGAGTCCTGCAGGAGCAGACAGCATCTCTGCAGTAAACGATCTATTTGGGTACAGGAGCGCAGGGGATAACAACTATGGTGCCGTAGCATTGACTGTTGGGTTTTGTTTGTTTTCCTCTGGGTGAAAATGCATTTTGAGAAGATCTTCTTCTTTCAGCCCCTCTCGAAGTGTGCATCTTTCTTCACAAGGGTGTTACCAGAATTTTAGGATTCTCCTTTGAATTCCTAATGCCAGTGGTTTGTTGTGCATTTCTGAAACTGAAAGCAAGTGAAAGACTGAGAAGCCAGAGAACATTTTTCAAGGTGTCATCAGACACTTCCCCCTCCTAATTAGCACCGCTAAAATAACCATGTGACACTACTAATACAAACGTTAGAAAAAATGAGATGTTCTGTAAACTATGCCTTTCCACACGGGAGAAGCAGTGCAGCAAACAAAACTTGGAACTTGCACATAAGTAATTCAGTGACTGTAATTCAGTGAGTTCAGTCTGTTTATGCAAGAAGCCTGCGAAGGGAATCTGGTTTGACTCTAGAATTTCTAGCCACAGTTCGTCAACTGCAAAGCCAAAACCCCATAGGCTGCACATCTGAGAAGTCCCTAATTGTGATAAAGAGCAGCATGCCCTTCTGGAGGAACCTGGCCTGAGAATTAAACTGGAAGAGGGTAGGTTTAGATGAGATATAAGGAAGAAATTCTTCCCTGTGAGGGTGGTGGGACACTGGCCCAGGTTGCCCAGAGGAGCTGTGGATGCCCTCTGGCAGTGTTCAAGGCCAGGTTGGACGGGGCTCTGAGTGACCTGGTCTGGCGGAAGGTGTCCCTATTAGATGAATAGTTTAAATGAAGAGTTAAGGAGAGTGAATGATATAAAAGGATGGAAAGTGTGGGGAGCTATAAAACAACAGCCTCAAGGTGACGTGAAGGTCAGCCTTGATTTGCGAGAGCCCACTTTCGAGCCCATCAGCTCTCAGGTTCAGAGATTCTGGAGAAACTGTGTGGTGTCAATGTCTGTCAAAGACAGCCGCCTTACCATTTCACCTTCTGTATTTGGTCAAAGCTCTCAGGCAGGGGATTGCCGTAGCTCTCTGGGAGAAACAGGGTAAGGATCCCAATCAGCACAGTCAGGCTTCCCATCAGGATATACGGTAGGAATCTGTCGTAAGCACCTGCCAGAACACAGGACATGACACCAGTACTTGTGTGTTCACAATCCATCAACTCATGTGTAAAATTCATATTCCAGACATCGCTGTAACGCAGAATTAATTTGGAATAATTAGCTGAAATCATCATAAATACCAAAGTTGAATCCAAAACTGAGCTACAACTGGTATCTGCTAGCAAACCAAGGGGTTTTTCAATTTTAAACCTGCAATGTACGCTCTAGGATGGCTACCACCTACCATCAGTTTCATGCCATCCCCCATGTTTGTGTAGCAGTTAATAGGGTTTTTATACATTTTCAACTGGGATAGCTAACATCTTTGTAAGCTAACAGCTCTGCTGAGATCACTGCTGGAGCTGTCAGTACTACACTGTCACCAGGAACCAATCCCCCATTAAATAATTCAATATGAGGGAATAAAAGTGCTCATAAGCAACCAAGCACTCATCATCTGCCTGGGATTGTGCATCCTGCTAGGCTTGCGCAAAAGAAGGGAAGAGACTGATGGCAGCCACACAGGCCAATTTCAGACTAATGAGCCATTAACGGGGGAATTCTTAAATATCTTCCTTATTTCACAGGGAGAAAGCATCAGGCGTCCCATGACAGACAAGAGGCTCTGACCTTGGTCTACTCAGAATATTATTTTGGACTGGAAGGCAGCGGCCCCTGCCAGCAGCCTGAAGCTAGCGCACAAGTGTTTGGGCAGGATGCAAGATCTTCAAGTCACAATAGCACAGCAATGAAAAGGTCTTTCAGGAAGGGGATTAGCTAGGGGTTAAAGTCTTTAAGGTAGAGAAAGTACCAAACTGAACCCGACAGCTTTATTTTGTAGTTGGGAAAGAGCAGTACGCTTTATAAAGTATGGAATAAACTAGGATTAAAGTGAAGACCCCTGGGTATTTCACAGAGAGCCAAAGTTTGTGATTTGATCTCTTCTGTGCTCCTGAGCTGGATGAACTGTGAGGTCCTAATTTAGCTGTAGCAAATATCAGCAGCTGACAAGTTTCTCCTAAAACCCCCTAAAGTATAAGAAACTATTCTGATGACTGGAACGAGATATTTTTAAAGGCTGAGCCTGTGGAAACCTGGGAGAAAAAAAACCCAAAACAACAGTAAAACCTTTATCCTAAGTACATCTCTCCATTCCTGTTACCTGCAACAGAGACTGAAGACCCTAAGGAGCGTCACAGTCCTGCTGTCCCTTTTACTTTACATTTGCACTGTGTAAGCACAAAATAAAGACAAAGTATTTTCAGCATTTTGGTACAGTGTGTTATGGTCACACTGGGATGTAGAGGTGAGGCGACACAGGTGAGCTACAGACAGCAGTCTCCTCTCCCCTTTCCTGGCATGGGGAACCAGCATTCACCCCTTAGCAGCACACCAGAGTCGGCAAAGTCGCGCTCATTTTGTATCAACGGTTTCAGCAGGATGCACTTGTTAGGTGCAGAGGAGAGCTGAGTGGGCACAGCGATGGCAGAAGGAAATAAATTACGTGCGAGAGAAAGAAACGGGAGATTGAGCACCCTGGACTGGGCAGCCAGTATTCACAGGTACTTCCACCCTTAATCCCCTACCCTCCGTCACCCTTTCCTGTCTGCAACATGAGGATCATTTCCATGTACTTTTTTTTTTTAAAAAAAAAAAAGATTTATCAATTAATATTTGTGCAGCACTCAGAAAATGACGGTAAGGAGTGTAAAAAAAAGAAACCCTATGAGGAAATCCATCCCAACCCTTCCCCTTGCATGGCTTATGAACACCGTCATTGTCCTGGACCAGCTTGGACCCACTCCAGTGCTGTATCAGCGGTCCCTGCTTAAGGCAGTAGCACAAGGCAAGGAATGCAGGATGTCTCACCCAGGTAAACAAAGTACGGAGCGATGATGCTGCCCAGCCTGGAAGCCGTGGACGTAGCTCCGACGGCCATGTTTCGCACTAGCGTAGGGTATAGCTCCACATCGTAGACGTAAAGCATTGAAAACGCAGCTGTGATGCCAAATTTTCCAACCATCACCAGGCAAATAGACAGGATATTAAAGTCTGGAGGAGAAAAAATAAAATCAAGGTGAATAAATAACACCCTGTGCCTATTACTTGTATTTCTGCTTCATCCTAAAGATCATATAACTGTTTTTTTTTTTCCTAGTGGTTGTGGTTTTGGTTTTTTTTTTTACATTATACAATGTATTAGCCCTATCCCTAGATGACCAGTTTGACTCCAGACTTCTCACTGAGCATAATGTAAATGCTCAGGTTATTTTGTACTTTTCAGATTTTGGTTCTCTCCCAGTAAAACAGCATTCTTGAAACAGAACAAAATTCTGGATTACACAGCGACAAAGTACAAGCTTAAATCCACCCCTTTTTCACAAAATCCCACGCAGAGTTACACACAGTGAGATCTGGAAGACTTGCGGGTTCTTTCAGCCTCTACGCACAACCAGATAAATCACTGCACGCTTTTGGCTCTCGTTTTACAAGCTGGTTCCCCTGGACTATAAAAAGCTCAGTAAATCAGAGCCGTGCATGACTCAGCATATACATATGCAAAAAAAAAAAAAAATCACGGCTGCAAGTGATCAGCATAAACTTGACCTCCAATTCTAAATTTGATCATAGTTTCCAGTGATTTTACAGAACTACTCAATAGCACCATAAAATATTTCTAACATTTTATAGATTTAAGTCATGAATTGTATCTTGTACCTGCAGGAACCAGCCGAATGAAGAGGATAACACCTCCCCCTAAAAACAAGACGCCAGATAAGGAGTAGCGCCGAGGGAAGGAGCGGAGGAGAAGCCAGGCAATCACGTAAGCTGGGACTTCAATGACAGCCGAGAGGAAACAGTTGACGTAGGCATTTCCATGCCAGTTTGGAGTGCTGAGGGACAGGCCAAAGTAACCAACTGACGTGAAAAACCTGAGAAAAGCAATAAAACCAAATTATTCCAGAAACACTAGTCTCTGAATGCCTCCAGTGTTGCCTCAGATGTTGTTACAAAAACAGGATGTTGCAAAGCATCGACACCGGCGTCGTGGCTTAAAAAAAATCTCAGTGGCAACCCCATCTTTCTAATTCTGCCATCCCTTCCAGTGACTGTCTCCACAGTGGCTTGAAGAGACCTCTGACTTCTCTGTCCTTCCTGCATACACTAGACCAAGTAAAAGGCTTTGTGGAAGTCGTTCACAAAGGCTTTTCACTGCAACGGACTCATTAACGGCACCATGAAATAACTCTTGAAAGTTTCCCATGCCAACTACGTTCCTACTCGTAGCCAACTCCAGTGGCAGGATCTCCCACCCTCAGCAGTTCCGTTACATCTCATTTAATCTTCACGACAGAGCTGGATGTTCAGGTTTCAAATCCCAAGAGTGGCTTACTACGGCATACCAGGTGTGCTCCCCCATTTCTGCTGGGGGAATTATGTATGGAAAAGGGTCCCAGTTTGCCTATATGGTATTATTGGGTCCTCGTTCCTCGCGGCTGCCCAGGCAGGGACCAGGATCTCACCAAGATGGGCACTGCACAGAAACAGACCAAAAACGCTGGCCGTGGGCCTGGCTCTCGTTATGTTACTGAGTTGCTGCCTCTGCTTCAAGAAGGATTTTTCTCTTCAAACAGAGATTACAGAGATGGGAGCTTCTTTAAAATAATAATCAAAAAGCACCAGAATTTAAAATACACAAGTTGTTACCCGTAGTTTCCTAGCTATTTTACATCAGAGTCGAGGCTACTGCCTCCATACTCCCGTGTATTAAAGCAGTGTGGGTGCAAGGACACTGAGGGCCACAGACCGGCCAAGGACCGCGTGTAGATGGGCTCCAAGGCTGAGACTTATTATCTAAACCTGTGGCACGTGCCCTCAGATCAGAAACTGTTCTATTGCCTGGGTAGTGTAGGAATACACATTTCCTTACCACAAAAGTAATGACATAATAGTAATAGTTGCAATGTTTCGGGTTCGAAATAGGTCCAGAAGGATAGCCTTCTGCTGCTGCTGAGGCTTCGAATCCTGCATCTGAAGGAAAGAGGAAAACAAAACCAAAAAAATTCCCACACACCTAAGAGCAAAACAACGTCTGCACACCCACATGTTTGGGCATTAGGAAGTTACGACGCTATCAGGGATAACCAGTCGGCCCAAGGGCCGCTTCTGCACCGGGAGGGCAGTCCTTGGGCAGGGCTTGTCTGCACCAGCTGTACTCCACCGTAGTTTCCAGTTTTTCGTTAAAAAAAAGGTGGCACTGAGACATTGCCCCATGCCGACTAATGAAAGAGGAGGATCAGCCGACAAGAAAGACGCATTAACACTTCCTTAAGGATCTAACACAGCGCTCCCAGGAGTGACCTCATCACCATCGGCATTTTTCTGTGCACTGTCCACTCAACACTCCTCTGTTTGACCTTCACAAATAAATGCAGAGGATCGCCCAGTTCTCCTGCCTCCCTGCAGGTGGTGAGGATGAGGGATGGATGTCCTCGGCGTGGAGGCCAGGATGTGTCATGGGAGCATCCAGTGCTCCAGATCGGAGATGGAGGGTCCAGTGCGAGGCTTGAAGCAGGAGTCTTCTGGGTGGCATGAGGGTGTCCTTCTGCCTCCATGGGGTGAAGCTACTGCTCACGCCCAGGCTTCCCCCCGAGCCCAAAGAGTGAACCACCCTGTCCCTCCCTATGGGGCTACCCAGGGGACTTCCTTTTCTGGGAAGAGAGGACGTTTTCCAAGGAATGTCTGTCCAGCAACGTTGGAAAAATATTTCAACAGAGGACTTGACGTGCAAACATCATCCTCAGACTTTCGTGGACAGAGGCTTTGGCACAGGAGGTTTCCACGAATTAAAGGACAGCTGAGCTGCTGCGTGGTCTCAAAAATACGCAGGAGTGATGAAAAGAAAATTCATGTGCTGGAGCCTGAAAAAGTCATGTCCCGTATGAGACAACGGAACGTCGGCTGTGGTGAAGTAAGGTTTCTGTAGGATGAGCTTCCCATAGCTGGAACGTGCACTTGAATTTACAGTAGAACATACACTTGTAAAAGAGATCTTCAGCAGCCCAGCCAAAATTCAAGCATGAATCTTCAGCAGGAGCTCCGGAGAGGGCAGAGCCACTGGATGGGGGAGATGAGCACAAGAACCAGCCGTCCCCTGTGGCCGTGCTGCTCCTCGGCTTGCTGGGGTGCTAGGTTTGTGCTAGGCTTTCTCCTTTTACCCAATAAATATGAAATACAAGAAAAAAGCAGGCCTAAAGAAGAGCTTACTGATCTTCGCTGCCTTCACTACCGTCACGGTTTTTCAAGTGCCCTTGCAGCACTCGGGTGCTTTGGCTGGTTTGCGCAACCTGAGGAGTCCCTTGGGGCTCCATGCAGCCCCAGCACACATGGGTGCCGATTTAGGGTCCCCCGCACAGCCCCCCGCGAAGAACTGCTGCTAATACTGCACTGAGCTGCAACGGGGACAAACGCATCTTCCTTGGGTCTTCTCAGTGCCCAAAGGATGAATCTGGGTCACCCTTGCTCTGAAAACAACAACCAACCACTGCTGAGGAAGAGAATTTTACTGTAAAGAAACAAATAAATAAAAATCCCCCCTCTGGCTTCTGGTTTTGAACTCGCTAACCCAGCACTTACCTCACGCCAACAGGCACTGCCAGCCTCTAAGAGCTGCTGGTCCAAACCATTTCTCTGCTGGCATTTCCCAACAAGTCAACTGGCCAAAGGGGGAAACTGCCGGCGAGGTAAAGTACCAGGACGTGTGAAACATACCTCCGTGGTGTCGAAAAGCACAGCTGGGGCTGCAACACCATTTATTTTTGCGGCTTTTCGGATAATAACTTCTGCCTCCTTATATCTTCCCATGGAGATCAGCCACCGAGGGGATTCAGGAATGATCCTGCAATAAGTTACAGAATAAGTGACTCAGTGTTTTCACAAAAGTAGAAGGTTATTAAAAACACATGTGTCATTTTTATGAGTTACACTCTCATCTCAGGGATTGCTTGGAGCAGAAGACAGCGAGCACAAAAGCATGCGGGCAATGCAATTCACGGATTTGTCCCACTGGGATCAGTGGGAGAATTCAAATATTTGGGATGCATTTATCCTCGTGCTGAAGGAGATGCACGCTTAGGCCCTTGCCCTGGGTGGTTGTTTTTTAAGGAATAATTGATGTCCACCAGAAAAAACCCAGATGTCACCAGATAGACAGCAAAGAAGGGAGTAGCTTAGCCAGTGTTGAGCAAAAATGTTCTTAGGAAACTGCACAGAATGTGGAAATGCTTGAAATACGCACAGGGATATTTAAAGGCTCTGTGTCACAGGAATGTTCTATACAAACCCCACAGTTTTACCACAGCTCTGAGGCAGGCTCCCCAGGCAGAGGACAGTGGCAGTGGCGCCTCGCAGAGCTGATGACATTTTCTAATCAATCCCAGGCACATGTTGAGTGAACGAACACCAAACACAGGACAGAAAATCTCACTTTTCCTTAACTAAATCCTTTGATCTTAATAGGTGCTACCTTCCTCCCTTTAGCCAGCAGCATTTTCCCTCTCCTTGGAAAAAAACAGGTCAGACACTCCTTTTCTGATGACCTCGCTAAAGGACTGACCCAAAGCCAGGGTCTTTTAGACTTCAGAAGAGTGGGTCTAAATCACTTAACTGTTATAAAGACATTAATCTCTTACTTATAGGTCTAACTCTTTAAAGATAATAGGAAGAAAGGAGTCCCCCAGATAAGATTAATATAAAAGGAACTCTTCTTGTTGTAAACTATCCTTATTTTAAGAGCCTGAGTGATACCTTGCTTTTCCCTTCCTATTTCCTAAACATCTGTCTCTTCAGAAATCAACAGATGAGCAAGGTGGCAACAGAACAAGGATATCTGCCCTTCTTCAATGCTTCTGTCTAGCTGAGAAGAGCAGGGAGTTTTCCTAAATTGTTCTTTCAGTCCCCAAGGGTAAAGCAACCATGGGCAAGTGAGGGTGCACCTACACGTCCCCCCAGTGCATTAGAGCAGGGGTGGGCGAGTGCAGTGGAAAAATGAAAAAAATCATGGGCTCAGCCACCAAGAAGACAGCGTGGGATGGCTGAGAGGAGCAGGGTAAGGAAAAGCCAACTTTTGGCTTAGCCAATGGCCTTACTACGGGCCGAAGGAGCTCACAAACCAAAGTCCTGCTCCAGCGGCCAAAGCAAAGCCTGGGAGGACACGGGGCTCCCGGCAGAGCCCATGGAAGAGGGCTGGCCCCGTGCGCTCTGCCAGCAAAATGCTTAACAATATCTCGTGCAACGAACTGCTTCGTGACATTGAGCTGCTGTGTGCCGAGTGAGCGGGCTCAGCCCTTCACTCAGATTTTAGTACCAGTCAGCAGGTGAATCTGCATTAAAAAATGGCTTAAAGAGTAAAGGAAGGAAGAAAAGTTAGAGGGAATCACCCAGCAGTACTATGGGGTGAACGTGGAGATGGTTAACAGTGTCCAGAGTTAGGAGTCAAATACAGAATCCCCAACCTGCTCTGGAAAGCCAGTGAAAAAGTGGCTTCAAGCACACGGCCAGCACCAGCGAGGCTCTGCTTGACTTAAAACTGGGAAAAAAACCCCAAACAAAAAATCCCCTCAACTCCCGCCTCAAGGCAAAGCCTCCTCACCTGGCAAATAGCAAAAAAAAAAAAAAACCAAACCCAAAGGGGAGAAACGGGACCCCCAACACCCTTGCATTACCCAGCACCCGGCACGGGAGAGCATGGGGAGGCGGGGAGCGCGGCCTCACGCGCGGGGGCACTCACCACCACAGCGGGATGCAGAACAGCCCCGGGACCGTGAGCGCCAGCAGCAGCATCCGCCAGTCTCTGATGAAGTAAGCAAACAGGGGCAGCAACATGTAGCCAATTGCAAAAAATATGCAAACGCCTAATGTAGAGAATATAATACGAACTGATTTGCCAAGAATTTCTGTTCCTGTTTAAAACAAGGGAGGTTGGATTAGCATTTTAACTCTTTCTTTTCAGTCATGACTAAATACTTTACTGCATTTACAAAATAATAAGCTAAACAATCTTAGAAAAGAGCGGTTTCTCTTATATCACTTAAAAGGACACTGTCAAGGAGTGACGGTCCAAGAGACGATCATCATCACAGTGCTGTTAATCTGGTGGGAGATTCCTCCAGATTTTTGTTGGGCATCTCCCCTGGAGCTGCTGTTGGAGCACCAGTGACACCAGCACCACTGAGGCCGCTCACATGAAGCTGCTGCGGTACTGGCAGCACCGCGGGGATGGGACCGAGCCAACCAACTCAACTTGGAGTGAAAGGGTTTATGTGACACTTCTTGTCCCCTGTGTCAGCCCAGGAACGAGGACCCGGACAGGTACGGCAGCGCAGCCGATGGGCAGTAACTTGGATGTACATTTAACGTCCAAGTGTGGCTTGGCACCGCAGTACTTCCCCGCAGCAGCGAGTCCTCTACGTTTCAGCTGCGTTAAACAGCTCATAATGTCCTCTCCTCGTGGGAAGGCCTGAGCAGAGAGGATTCCAGTTACCTTCATTACCCTCCTTCCCAAAACAATGAGCTCCACGACTGTACGCTAACCTCAGCCAAGCCACTGGGTGAACTGAAAGAGCTGTGAGGACCTGAAGGAGCTTCACTCCTCCTTGGTCCTTTTCTCCACCTGGCAAATCTGCTTCTGTCCTACCCAGAGATTTGTGGGGTGGCAGAGACGATCTGGGCTGCTGTGCTGCCCCGCAGTGCTGGCACCAGTCACCCAGCACAGCCACAGACCCACCCCGTACAGAAAAGCTGCTGGGATTATTGGGGACCTTCAGATGAAGGAGCGACTTCTGTTTGCTTTGATTAACACATTGTCCGAGACAGATAAGGGCAGGCACGGGAGCGGCCAGCAGACTTTCAGGAGCCTTCCCAACAAGCTCGGCCATGATATCGCCTGCTCCCCCGCTTAACCCATGTGGGATTTCAGGCGCAGTTCACCGCTGAGCACTTCTGGAGGAGAGCAGGCCTGTGGCCTGCCACGGGTGCTTCGGGGTGAAAGGACGTGGATTTACACTGGGGTGGGAACAAATCTCACATTTACTTTTTGGAACAGAAGGCTAGAATGTCAGGCTGGCTGCGGGACACAACGACGAAGACGCCATCGTCTAACAACGCTACGGCTCCCGCAGGCAGGTAACGACAGCATCCCGCAGCCACTGCGTCACGCGCAGCCTGGCGCCAACCCAGTATCGAGCAATAAAAATGGAGACTGCTGTAAGCCTTCAGGAGCACCTAGTGCCTTTTCCAACAAAACACCTAGCCACTGCTTGACAAAATCCACGGGCGCCCTCAGGTCCGGCTCACTCCTCACTGAGGCTCTAGGGACCTCTCCTCTCCATCGAGAGCACCGCAAGGGCCGTAGCTCCCACAGCGCGATCTGGACTCGATTAAAACTCAGACGACACTGAGCGAACAGGAGGGTCTCAGGAAGCCTGGAGAGTGTATTTTGGTTACATAACATGGGAAGAACTCTAGTATTTAGTATTGCAGAGAAAATGGAAAAAATACCCAAGACTGACAAAAATCCTCCTCTTTGATAGCTACAGGAATTTTCATTTTAGAAACTCAGAGTAACTGAATAAAGTCACAGGAAGAAAACTGAAAATAAGAACTCCTGGGCATAAAACGAGTGTGTGGGGATAAATTACACCATCTTCCTGTACTGATTGCTCTTGTTTGGAGGGGCTCTCTAGACTTGAAACATTGGTTTCTACCCATTAAACATTACATTATAATTTGTGGCAATTCAAAGCCAATACGAGATGACATCTTTTCAACTACAATTCTCTTCTCTCCTGCCTCAACTCCTTCCTCATTCTCCTGGCCAAGGAATAACAGTTCTGAGACAATACCAGCTTACTAAGGAAAAATGCCACAGGGAGAAATTTCACAGGATGCGGTTGAAAAAAAATTAATTATCTACAGTTCACCAACAGCTTAGGGGGAAACTATTCCCCTGAAGATGGACAGCAATGGTGCAAAGGGCAGGAAGAGCCTGGGTGGCTGAGGATGCTGGAACAGGCCTGAGCCATACACAAGGAGGCAAGGCTGGGATGCTGAAAGCTGGAACAACAGGAGAAACCTGTGCTGAGGTGGCCACTGGAAAAAGAAAAAAAAAAAACCCACCTCACTTGGGGACAGAGAGTGCCAGGGCTGCAGCACAGCCAGCATCAACGGGGATGTCACAGGTGCTGGTGTCACTGCTCCCCTCCTGGGGTCAGCCCTGACCGCCGTTGGAGGAAACAAGGGAAGCATCTCCAGCACATCCCATCATCAGGATGGGCTTTCTTAAGGAGTTACTTTTCTTTTTGTGGGTATGTTCTCCTCTCCAGCAGCTACGCAGTGTAGGGTGGGAAGGACCAGCCAACTGCGGCTGTGCAATTAAATAAACCTAACGTTGCTTCGGGAGGCCCAGTCCTCTCTCTCAGCACAAACCCCAGGTGCTTCCAAGAGGATTTTGAGCCCAGCCAGCGCTGCTGACCCAGCGCCGTACCTCCCAGCCTTCCCACCAGCTCCATCGGCTCCACACAAGAGTTAACTACCAGGATGGAGGGAGCAAGGCAACTGCGATGGCGATGACGATGGCAACGGCAAGGGAAAGGGAAGGGGATCTCCCTGCTGACAGCCTGACCTACTTAATCCTCCCTCCACCACCCGCAGCGGTGACTCACAGCTGCCTGGGGACACGATGCCGTATCCCCTCCGCAGCACTGATTTCACGTCATGCTCTTCTGCTCTATTTTTTCCCCATTACAGCCTCACGGGGTAGGAAAGAACAGCATTAACTGTTAGTATAAGGTTTTAGACTAGCTCATATTGCAATCTACAACTTGTAATTTTGACAGCATTGGTTTAAAAGCTGACATAAACGTATACACGCGTATTTTAAAGACAGCTCTTGCAAACCCCAGCTCCTCCTGCATCAGTCATCCCAGTAATTCACCCGTGCAGTGGCCTTTCCCAAAAACCCCGTGACTCTGCGGGGTCCCCGGGCAGCGACTGCAGCTGTGCAGCCTCCCCACAGCCGCTGGCTCTTTCTTCCTACACTCCCTGCAGAAAACATCAAACCGTGGCCTCCAGAATTAGGGACTCTATTGCTAACCTCGGCACCGGGACCGGTGATTGTATGGCTAACGGGGCCCTGCCAGCCAGGCTCCTCCGCTCCGGTCCCCCCGCACACTTGCTGTGCCTGGAAACGCTGGGTTGCTCCGCGGCTTTGCACCCAGGTACGCACCGACCCCTCTGCGAAGGGGCGGGGAGGCAGGGAGGAACGCGACTGCCTTCTCTCTCAGACCTGCTTCTCCTGCTAACAAACCCTGAACGTCGCTTTGAACTTCTTCTCCAAAGAGGAGGGAAACGGATGTTTGTTTAGAGTCTTCCTGCTCTCTTATTTTTCTCTAAACCTATAGAAACTATAGGCTTGAAGTACCCAAGAGCAAAGAAAAAAAAAAAAAAAAAAAAAAGAAAAAAAAAAAAAAAAAAAAAAAATCATACTGGCCTAAATTAGGAATTGTACCAGTGAGGATTTACTGCAGTCTAATGATGCAAGTTCAGAGGGGGAAAAAAAAAAATAACAGTACGTTAAGCAAGCAATTAATCTAATGCAGATGTATTCATACCCAGTATGAAGGCCACCACGTAGTTAGAGATCTGTCCCATCCCCACTATGAGAAACAGCACTGTGAACATCTCCCAGCTGGTAGAGAAGATCTGCAGGAAGCTGAAGCCAGTCTGCACGGCCATCGTCGAAAAAAGGATGTTCTTCCTGCCAAACCTTTTGCAAAAGATAAAGATTGTTATTGAAACAGCACGTATTTATGGAGCGGGGCTACGTACGAGAGCAGGAGGGAGCACAAACATCCAACCTCACGCGATGCAGCCTAGCGCAACCTGATGTTTGGTTCATCTTAAAGAGTTTTGTTTATTATTTTCATAAGCACTAAAAAAAATTTTAAAATTTTAAAAAGCCCCAGGAAATAAACCAAGAAGAAAAATTAAAGAGCAGAAATTTCAGGGACTGAGGAGCCTAGGCAACAGTACGTAAGCGGGACACGTGAAGACTGTAAGCCACACAGCTGAAAGTTGGGAAATGTCGGCTTTTAGGCTACTGGCATCCATACATTGCAACGCCATTACTCTCCAAATGTGTTAAATAAATAGCTTTATCAACTGGTTTCAGCCTCTCTGAGTTGCCATACGTATTGCGCCCTTTCTCACACCTGCTTCTCTGCATTAGAAGTACGTCGCATTTTTTTATGGAAAAGTAAGAGCAAGCTTACCTACGGGTTTGCACGTGACAAACCATTTCCAAAATAATTTTAAAATAGCTGACACTAAAAGATGACCGGGCTGCCGGGCCGGCTCACCGGCCGCGCCGCCGCTGGGCCACGCACGCTCCCTCAGACGCTCTCCGTAGGCACACGGCACCAGCGGGATTTAGCGATTATCTCATCTCCCTTTCAAACAGTAACACCAACTGACTTCTGCACCAGGGGCAGGAGTCAGGGGATTAAATTTGGATCACATGGAATTTAATGCTGGAGGCTTTAGGATTAAGACTCCCGTCGAGTTTGGAAACCCCTCTGCTCAACACCCAGAGGAGCGCTGAAACCCTCACGAATTCCTCCTTAACAGGCAGCAACCAAAGCAGTATTTGAGACCCTGCCATAACAATACGGAAAGAAAGGCTATGGGATGAATAAAGAGGGAAGCAGAGACGCGCGGAAGGAATATATATTCTGGATTTACCCTTGTAAGGGCAGAACTTTGGTACTGCTGAGATAATGGTCAAGTGCCTGTAATGTTTTCTTGATATTTTACATCTGCTTAGTTGGATGGTATGACTGCTATCCATTTACAGGTTCCCTTTTTTAATTCCTCTTGGATTTGCTTACTTTATTTCCAGCAAATCATCTCTTCTACGCAGAGCTTCCATTCAAAGGACAAGTTTCTACCCTGCAGCTCCACAAATGGACCATGTGTGACAAAGAACAAGATCTTCTGAAATACTAAGAAGGGGATTGTGATGTGAAAAACACCGCATCAATCTGCAAAGCAGCCATGTGGGCCCCTTGCAGAGATCAGCTCTTGGTCTCCTAAAGCACCCAAGAGCTAGTAGACACGGTTGGGATTTTTGAAGAAGCCAGACCAGTTACTTCATTTTGATCCAAACTCAGAGAACTAGACATTTAAGTCTCTTATGTCCCCGGGTCTGCCCTGCCCTGCCCAGGGCCGGAGCGTGAGCAGCGGCATTACCTGTCCGAGAGCTGCCCGGAGATGAAGGAGCCGATGAGGACCCCCACGAAGAAGAGGGAGGTGGTCAGCGGGGCCTTCCAGTCGTCGTCGCACACCAGGTTCCACTGCAAGAGAAGGGCCCGTGCTCAGCCGCAGCGCCGTGCCTCACCCAGGCACGGGGGTTACTGGCTGGAGACACACACACGTTTCCCTGCAATTTAAATTTGCTTCCCCAAGCCCGTGTTTCCGCCCGTTGCTGGCACAGGCACTGTTTCCACAGCCGGGAAGCCCTGCTTAAAGCATTAAAAAGAAAAAAAAAAAAAAGAGGGAAAGCAGTCACTTCCCACGGGCAAGCCCCAACAGGCCAGAGCCCCCAAAACCCCGGCGTCTGGCTGACGGGACTCCATCGCCCCCGCAGCGCGTGAGCGGCCAGTGATGCCAAACCCGACGGGCAGTGGGTGTGTGCAGCCCTGGCCCTGTTTCCAGCATGAGCCCCCCACCACGCGCCCGTCAGGCCCCTCGACACCCAGGACCTGGCTCTCCGCCGCCCAGGATGCTCCCACGGGAAAAGCAGAGCAATGGAGAACGGGGAAGGACTGCCCCATCGCCGGCTAGGGACAGCTTCCCGTTCACCTGACCTCTGCCAGCACAAAAAATGCTGCATTTTTGTAACTTCTGGGTTTGACAAAGCATATGCAAGAAGAGGCAGAGAATAAAACCTCTTTTCCCACGCTGACGCGTTTCCAAATTCCTTCCCATCCCCACAACCTGCGGGGCTGACTCACTGCCCATCGCTCAGCCTCGCGACCGGACCCGGCTGAGCCTGGAGGCTTAGGACAGGAGCCAGCATGGAAACTTCCACCTAAAGCCGCTTGTAACCCCAGACAAAGTTTAAAAAAATAAAAAAATAAAACCAGCATCACGAGTCTGAGTCCACCAACGTTACAGCCGAGCGTGTCTCTGCCGTGGCTTGCTGCCGCTGCGGTGACTAATCCGGGCGAGGGCAATGCCTGCCAGGAGCACTTACGGATAGACATCAAACCTGTCAGTCTCAGATTAGATAATTCTGCCGCAGAGCTAAGCTAGATCGCAGATCAAAGTATAGCATAATCTTAATAATTAGCCGTGCTATCAGAGAGCGGGGACATCGCCCGCACCAGCGCTCACCCTGTGCCCGGGAAACGGAGGAGGCCGAGCCGTTTTGGCAAGCGGTGGCCGAGCCCGGGCAAAGGCAGGGGCGGTGGAGCAGAAACCTCCGCTCTGGGCTGCTCAGCCCCACTGCAGGCCACAAAAAAGGGCAACTCTTGCGTCACGGAGAGAGCCAGATGCCGTCTGACAGCACTGCCGGCCCCGCCGAAACCGCACCGCACCGGGCTGGCGGCCGGGCTCCGCTGCTGCTGCTGCAGCAGAAGAACAAGGAGAAGTAAACCCCAAAGCTGAGGGGATGTGGTGGCTCGATCCGGTTTGCTCTGCTCGAAAATTTAGGAAAGAGGTGCAATCAACGCCTGTTTTTGGGAGCATGAAGGGACGCTGCCAGCGCTGGGGAGCTGAGTATCTCTGCCCCTCTGCCCAGCTTGCAAAGTAACACCAGCTACGGGACAAAAGGAGTTTTTTTGTCCTATAAAAAAAAAAAAGAGAATCAAGTTTAAAAACGCACCCCGTTTCCTGAGAAATACACACGCAAAGTCTTTAACATGGGAACACAGAGATTTGAGGACTGAAATATGACTCCAACATTTAAATCTGATTAATAACAAAAAGACGCCTGCGGCAGCTGCTTCTGTGAAATATTTTCTCATCCCCGCTGGGAAGGGAGAGGTGGCGAGGTGCGGGCTGGCCTGGGCGTGTACCCGCGTTTATCTCCGCTCTGTTTGATAAGATGGGATGGGAGCGTGCAGGTCAGCGGGGCTCTGCTACGGTCAAGGATGCTGGTCGTGAAAAACACACACACGTGTCAAAGAACTGAGATTTCTGTGAAGGAACCTGGTGGAAATCAAGCTCCGTATTTAAAACTAATCAAAATTCAGCTTCAGGACATATTACAAATTTCTCTACATGGTGCAAGCAGGGGCAGAGGGGCAGATTCTGGGGGTGCGGGAGCTGCGGCAGCTCCGCGCTGGCCAGGCTCACCTGGTCCCCTCACTTCGGGGATGTTCTGCCATGTCCTCCTGCACCTCCTTTTCCCCATTCTGGGAAAGCTGGTGGCTAACGGGGTGGCAGATTTCGCCGCCCATACAGACAATTATTATACCTGGGCAACGAGCACCCTGCTTCGGGGCCACCAGCGCAGCTCCTGGACCTTCAGACTTCAGTCGCCTGAGGTTAAGGGTCGGTGTCTGTAAAATGCCTCCATGATGCCAAAGGCACTTTGGCTGCAGAATAAACCCGGCTAAACAATAACTTGCCCATGAAACTGAGTTGCTTCCTGCGTTTCCTTGGTGCCAAGTGCCTCCGACCCAGCTGCTCGCTCTACCTTTCCCCATGGCAGACTGCACCGACAGCAAAAATTCACTGTACAGGGTCCAGTCCTTCAGATTTGCGGGATGTGGGGTCGAGTCCTTAAGATTTGCGGGATGTGGTGAACAGCACACAGCAGCGGGCTGGCCGGAGAAGGGCTGCTGTTTGCAGGAACTCACTGAAAGCACACAAACACACCAAATCCATCCAACTCCAAGTGTACCTGAAGCCGTTGAGTGAAAAAACCATGCCACCTATTTCTGATCCAATACCACACGCAGCACGCGGCACCCGGGTGATGATACAGCCCAGGTATATTTCTAGGTACACCTCATCTTCTCCCAAAACGCCAGCCTCCCCTCCCAAAGGTGCTTGCTCTGAGGGAGGCTCATGCCCTAGAGCCGCACGGCGATCGAGCATGCATCAGCATGGTAAGAGCTCACTCGTGCTTGGATTTATGCAGCTTTAAGGTATTTGCCGCATGCCGACTCCTCGCAAGTGCTACTTGGGAAAAAAATTGTATTTTAACTTATTTGACCTCTTCCTCAGAGGCCGCATCCATCACAGCCAGCACCGGGCAGCCATGGGCACGGGAGCTCCAGCCCAGCCACGGCTAAACCACCTATGCTACACCTTCCAGACTGTTTCTACCGGACTAATTATTCATTAACCAGAAAATAAGTAATTCTAAGCATACTGGAGAGCAAAGTTCACGTAAGGTTCCAAGCAAATGTTTTGAACACTAGGAATAAGAGCTGCTGGATAAGAACACTGTCAGGTCACTTTATTGCCATCAAATCCCTCCAGGCCTTTGCCATAAGCTCCCAGCTTCTGGAAGAGCCAATTCTGCCAGGCGCTGCCAGCGGGAACACTACGGGTGGACAAGGTTTCTGAAAAACGGAAACTGCTGGAGAAAGTGCCCTGACTGCCTTCGTTCCCAATCAGAAATCACTAATTAACCATCCTGAGCATCAGCCCACCCGCACCAGAGAAGATGATGCTAACAGAAGCTGGTGTAAACGGCCGAGGCTGTGAACCAGGGAAAACCTGACCTTGTTTCTAAGAGTAAATCTGAAGACAAACGGCTCAGGAGATATTAAAAAATCTTAATTGGTGGCCCCGACTGCAGCAGGAGGGTGAGGCTGCACCCCGGGGGCCAAGTCCAGCAAGGAGACCAGTGCCACTCGGTGCACGAGTGATGAGCGCAGACACCTCCATGCCCAAGTGCCGCTACCAGTGCTGGGCAGAGCTGCTCACCACTGCTGGAAAAAGCCAAAAGGGAAAAGGAAAAATCCTCCAGATGCCTTGAAACCACGGCGATTCACATCCAGCTTCTCACCCCTGCCAGTCCCAGCAGCTCCTGGTTTCTGCCCGCACCGAGAAGCCAGGGGCAGGGGGCTGAGCAGGGTGAGGGTGAGCAGCCCCAGCGGTGGGGAGCAGCCCAGCCAGCGTGGCCCCAGGGAGCTGGGAAAAAGTGCTGGAAGACAGCCTGGCTCAGGGGAACTCACTGGATGCGAACGCCCCACTCCGAAGAGCAAAACTGCTGCTTGTGCGTGAACCTCTAATTAATGTCAGCTCTGAGCATCGTTATCTGGAATTGAAGCAGAAGTAGGTTAAGTTCCAGACAAAAAAAAAAAACACCACCAAGGAAAACAAAAACACAGATGCTAATGTTTAAATTAATTTCAAAGCACGGATGGGAGAAAGAGGATGGGGCGGTGAGAGAGGAGCAGCCCTACTTTGGGGTCAGGACCTGCTAGATCAGCTCAAGCCTTCTTGTGCAAGCGTGGGCAGCACCGACCCGGTGCAGCAGCCACCAGCTTGGGTGGAAAACAGGGATTTTACGTCTGGACAACTGAAGGAGCTGCAGCAGAAGGGGAGCTGCGCTGGAGGCAGGGGGAGGCGGCTGGGCCAAGGGGGTCCAGCACCCCAGGGTCCTACCAAGGCGCCCGGCTGAGCCCCGCGAAGCAAAAGGAAACCCTGCAGCTCCTCATCCCGGCCGCGGGATCACACCCAACCCCACACTGACCCCACGTTTCCACTTGCTCATCGTTCACTTACAGGCTCATTCCTATCCCCCTGGCCCGACGCTCGCCTGCGCCCTGTGCTGCGGACACGTTCACTTCTCCGCCATCATCGCCACTTTGAGACCAAGCACGTGACCGGGTCTGGCATCCCCTGTTCCCGGCGCTCAGCACGTCCCCGCAGAGCGAGCGACACCGGTGCCGAGCTGGCGTCTCCCAGCCCCTTCCCTTCAAGCAGCAGCAATAACAGGATTTGATGCGACTGCGCGAGTCAAAACCCCCAGCGCTTAATCCTGTGCTATCAAGTCTTGCTCCTCAATCAAGTTCTTGCACTGAACTGTTTTTTTTCACTGAGCTTTCCCGATGGCACGTCCCGGCTTGTCTTTCCTAATACGGAGAAAAATGTTGGGTACAAAAATAATCATCTCAAGTTTAACCGAACTGTTGCTTTTCAGGCTTGCATCAGCGCCTGTTTTCCCTGTTCTAAAACCAAATTCTGTATTTTTTTCCAATGTCCATGACAATTTTAAAACAAAACAAGTATCCTTCTCCATCTGGCTTGCAGATGGGAACCTGGCACTTGGTTTCCAGCTCTGCGTGCGCTGTTGCCTCTCCGCCGTGCCCCAGGCCCCGGGGCAAACCCCACTGCCGCGTCCCAACCCAACCTGGCGCGGGAGGCTCTTGTCCGGCATCTGCCAAGACAGGTTGGTTGCTGCTCATGAGGAAGGGGTACCCTTTCTCCTCATTTTTCTTCATTTACTGCCTCCCTCAGAGCAGCTGCTGACCCCAAACCACAGATTACGCATCCATGGCTGCCCCGGGATAATCCGGCCTCCCTCCGGCAGCGAGCGCGAGGACACCGCCTGTGCCACCGGCGGCTACCAGGCATCCATCACGCATCCGAGCCGGCCCGCAGGTTATGGCCGAGCACATCTGCGTGCAGCGCGTGGGCTGCAGCCCCGGCTCGCCCCCAGCACCCCCTGCCTCGCTGTGCTGGTGTGAGGGGTTCCCGATGACGGAGCGCAGCTGCCAGCACACACGGCACGAGACGCGCGCAGACGGGCATCGCGCGTGCCAACAGCTTCGCTCTGGGCACGCGAGGGGCAGCTGGCATCCCCCGCCAGCGTGCTGCCCTCCCCTAGCCCGGAGCCTTTCCCTGCTTGCCTCCCTCCCCGCATGCTTCAGCGCAGCTGAGCTCACGCCTGCACACACCTGGCGCAGACCCTGACCGTGTCCGCGGGGCACGCGTCCTGACCATGCTCATGGGGCACAGACCCACAGCCACGCGCCTCTCGGCCGGGACCTTTCCCATGGAACATTTTTTGGTGGTGGATGTTGCTGCTGAGCCACAGGGACTCGAGACGGGGGCCAGACACCCGCTCCCTGCCACGCCGCACGCCCCGAGCGTGAGCCATCACCGCGCAAGCCGTCGCCGCGCGAGCGGGGCATCCCGGGGCTGCTCGGCCGGACGACTGCGCTGCCCACCAGCCGCCAAATCCGAATGCCGGCTGGCGTGAGGATGAACCCGTTACTCCTCCACCCCTCTAACACAACACGAAAGCGCAGCAGCCGCCCTGCAGCTCTATGGGAATTGCGTTTTCTTTCGCCACCACAGCTGCGCACTCCCCGCCAGCGCGGGCAGACAGACAGCACGTCCCTGCTGCCGCACAGCCAGAAAACCCAAACAAGTGCTTCCATGACCCGGCACCGGCAACGTTCCTACAAGAGCCTGGACAAACGATGCCACTGTGCAGCCTTGAAAACTGAGCGGAGAGCTTGGCTGCAGCCCCACAGGCAGCTCCCACAGCACCTGCCCTGCGCTCACCCAACCCAGAGCCAACGGCCACCGAACCTCCGGCACGGCTGGTGGCACGGAGTGCTGGGGCCAGCGAGGACCCACCGCTGCTCCGGAGCCAGCTGGCTGTTTGTGTCTTTACTGGCAACGTGTCCCATCCAAAGTGGGACTGGGATGCCATCAGATGGGAAGTTTACCAGGATGGTCAGCCGAAGGGAACTGCTGGGCTTCTATTTTTGAGCCTTTGCCTCCCCCTCCATGGAAAAGCCCTCTCCAAGCAAAACAAGCTGAGGTTTCAACAGAAAGCACGGCCAGGGAATAAGGGCAAGCAGCCACCCCACGTATCCCCCCCTCTCCCCGGAGCACCGCACCCTTTCCCACAGGCACTTGATGCGCTGGTTACTGCTCCCTGTTCATCCCCACCTCCCCCTAGGCAGAAGGACCCCCCAAAACCCCAGCCCAGCCTCTCCCCATGGGCACCGGGCAAGACCAAAGCACAGCGGCACTGTGGGTGCACAGTGAGGTTCAGGGTCCTTTTGGCCACAGCATCGCACCGGGGCTCCCCGACTGTGGGGCTTCGCACGACTCAGGGTGACTTCAACTGCCTTCTTTTTTTTTTAAGGGGAAGAAAAACAACCCCTTTCATCTGAAACCCCAGACATCGCTGAACTCTGACTCAGCCTGAGTTCAGAGACATCTCTGGGGTGAGCTGAACCCCTGGTCCCTGCGCTGACCCTCGCTCCACGCCGCTGCGGACACCGGGCGAAGCCCCTCCGGCGGGCACGGCGCAGATGCTGCGCTGGCTCAGGAACGGCTGCGTTTGGGTACCGCTTCTGCACGCGGGAGCGACCCAGGGGTCTCAGAATAACATCCGCGTGCTGGACTTAACAGCAGGGCGATGCCCGGGGGGAAACCGCGGGAGAAACCGAGGCCGCGGCCGCCGCGCACCCCCGGCCCCCGCACCTCGGTGACGATGGTGGAGCGGTAGACATCGCGGCTGTACTCCCAGCCGTCCAGGCACGGCTCCTC
>JAAGAY010005560.1:0-14463 GCA_011801015.1 Ardeotis arabs
GCCCGGCCCGGCCCGGCTCCTTCGCTGCGTGCGGGTCCGGGCCCCGCCCGGGAACAGAACGCGAGGGAGGGGGGCGGCGCTGAGGGCGCAGCGGGGGCAGGTGCCGGCTGTTCCTGGTAGTTCGTGAGGCTCCGTTTGAAAATAAAATTACTTACAGGGAAAAACTTTTACTTGAGCATCTCCATTGGGGCGGCTGAGGGCTCGTCCTGGCCGCTGTGTTGGGGCGGGAGCGGTTTGGGAGCAGTGTTCTAATCTGTGGTGTTGCAGAATCCATTTTTGGGTACTTGTGCCCTAATACGTCGCCGCGCGTAGCAGGTTCGGCGCAGGAGAGCGGACACAGCCCCGTGGCTTCGGCAGGCCGGGACCACTGCTGCAGTGAACGTCTGCCCGGTTGCTGACCGCCTGTCCGGGAAGGAATCCCGGCCGCACCCTGGAAGGGCAGGTCCTGAGCGGAGCGGGGAGCAGAGGGCACCGGCCCCCGCGGCCGCGCTGACGGGAGCAGCGGCAGGCGCTGCTGGGGCAGCAGTGAGGGGCTGTACAGCCCTGCCTGCGAAAACAGCCCAGCAAACAGCCTGATTTCTGAGGAGCGAAAGAAGAGTAGGGAAAAGATTCTTTATCTGAGAAAATTTAGACTTGCACCTCCGAGTTTAGATGCGTGAGCACAGGGTAGGCTGGAAGATAGGCCCTTCTGCAATCTGGCTGCGTTTTTGGGAGCGATTCTTGTTAATGGAAAAAGACTGTTCCTTCTTAAATAATTGACTTAACTGGTGGTGTATTTATTTGTAATATTTATGAGCTTTCCAGCAAACCTGTTTGAAATCCACAGATACGAGTCTGTTTGTGTACGCTGTCTGGCCGTGCTGTATCTGCAGGGAGAGTTAAGGATCAGCCAGGCTGGCGAAGGCTCTAGCTGTTCGGTACGAGGCAGTGACACTTTTGAATGACTGAACTGCTCTGTAAAGTCCAGTGTCTCCTCTTTGGGTTTCTGTGGGCTTTTTTCACTTTAGCAAAGAATAGAAGGTTTGTTGTTTGTTTGTTTTCAAATGGGTGTTCTTTGGCCAAAGCTAGCTTCCATTGTCCTTGTTCCTCGTCAGATGTAATTTTGTAAGCTGTTTGCTTTCCTGGCTGGCGGCCTCCTGAGTTGACTGCAATTCAAGAGAAAAGCAGAGTGTAGTTTTTTAGCATTATGTTAACACAGAAGGGTGCAGAACAGGAATTAAATTAATTTCCAGTAAGGACTTTAAAAAAACAAACAGTTTCTTCATATACAGTAGTCTTTGTGATATTCAGTAGGGATTTTGCTCGTTTAAAAAAAATTTTACAAGGGGATTTTTATAGAAGTGTAGTCAAAAGAGCTTTATTTACCCCAAATTGCTGTTGCAAATCTGTTAAGCGTGGCTCAGTGCTGGTGTGAGAGAAGAGGGCAGTAAATCGACGGAAGAATCCAAAACCTCAGGCCAGGTCGGGCAGCAATACTTGAGACCAAGCCTCGTATCCTCCGTCTTCTGAAAACAAAATTGTGCTAAGACTTCCCGTGCAAAATCCTTTCCCGTTTGCATCCACTGAACTTTCCCTCCTCTCGTTTTCTTTAAGAGGTGCCTGCAGCGCCGGTTCCCGCAGAGGCGGGAGATGGTGCTGTGTACGCGCCGCTCCTGACGCAGGGCGAGCAGCTGGACGTGCTGGAGCGCCTTGACTTCGTGCTGAGAAACATTGCAGAGCTGAGGAAAGAAGTGGAGGAGCTGCGAAACAGCCTGCAGCACCTGGCTGCCGAAATCGTTGGTGAAGTCAGGTAGTGACCCTGCCCCTTTCTGTCTTTTTTTTAATTGTTGCAGATTTTTACGCCGTAGCGTGGTCAAACAGCCATGAGTGAGTATGTTAAATTTAAATTCCTAAAGTGGAAAAAGTGTCTCTCTAGCTTCCACTGGCAGGGAATCTCTCCAGTGAGATTAATGTAAAAAAACCCTGTGTGTTTAGCCAGAGTTGTTGTTTTTTCTACGGAGAACCAAGCAGTGACACTTGCTTGGTGTTCTGGGCTGGGCAGGTTGGTTGTTCTGTAGATGTTTGTCTCGTTACTGCTGTTTTCTCTCTGGTTGCTGCCGGCTGTAGGTGACTGTTGATGTAGAGCAGAAGGTGCTCTGTTCTGCGAGGTGTTCCACATCCCTTTGTCTCTGTGGCTGAGCAGCTCAGAGGCGTGCGTGTGGTACGAGTCCCCCACGTGTGCGGGTTGTACGTGGACCAGGTCCGTGGTCGGGCTGGCTTGTCCTGCCGAATGCGATGCTCGCCGTGCGGCAGCGGGGTGTTTGTGTGAGCAAGGCCCAGTCGCGCTGGGAGCTCTTCTGATGTACAGCAAATGGGACGGAGCCTGCTGGAGAGGAGAAGGGCAGTGAAACAGCAGACGTGTCCCTGTCAAATGTTTATTTGTTCCTCTTTTTGCCTTCCTCAAAGGTCCCACCTGGAAGAAACCCAGAAGGTAACTCGCCGGAGGCGGTTCCCGTTTCCTAGGGAGAGAAGCGATTCCACAGGCTCCAGTTCAATTTATTTCACAGCCAGCTCGGGAGCAGCCAATACGGACGATGGAGAAAGTGAAGGCGGGTAAGCAGAGCACCAGGTTAGAAGCAGATTTTACAGCCTTTGCCCGATTACTTGCGTCTGAGCAGTCTGTAACACAAAGGAAGGGATTTTTTCCCCCACTAGGTGTCTGTCATCCTGTTTGTGCTTGCTTTTACTACAGTAAGTCTGCTGCTGCCAGGGCCAGATTGAGAAATGCAATGATTCTGACTTTTAGAGAGAGGGAAAGAAAAAAAACCCAAACACCATAGTTCTTAAGGGTTTTTTTTTTTAAGCAATAATTTGGTGAGGGAACCTTTCAGGAAGAAGGGAAGTAGAAGTCCAGCCTGGGACTTTAGTGAGAGAGTTTATAAATAAAATTTCCATACAATAATAGAATGTCAGTAAAACTTGAGAAAGTTAAGAATATATTCTGGTGAAGTACGATGTCTTTGGCTAGGGTATTTCTTACGGATTTTTCTCAGTGTGTCACCCTGATCAGCTGTGTTGCTTCTAAAACCAGGTGAAGAGCACCCCGAGTAGTTTAAGAAGACCAGCAGAAGTGACAATGTAGATGCAAGGGCTGTCACACTGGGTGGATAACAAGGTCTGCTGCACACGTGTGTGTGACTGCCGTCTTTCTGATGAAATTCCGTGCCTTAATCGGACAAGTTCTGTAGCTTTTGAGGTGTGGAAGAGTGTTCTAAAACACGCAGCGCTGGCCATGTACGTTTTCCCAGGGAAGTCGAAATGAAACGTGACTTAAAGAGAGAAGTTGACTCTGGCACGGAGAGCAGGGCGGGCAGGGGTTGGACGTGCTCTCGGTGGCAGCCAGTGGCCGGTCAGCTGGCGCAGACTGACGCTTGGTAGCACGGGTTTGTAATCAGGGGACAGCAGCCAGCACCGTGGCAGCCTCCTGGAGCAAAGGACACGCGTCTGCAGGAAAGCAGGCTTTGACTGCCGGAAAACCGCGTCGCTTTAGTGTTTTGTCTTTAGTAGCTGGAGTTGGCGAAGCCAGAAAGAGCTGGTGTGATCTCATTCAGGTTGTAGAACTGCTCCGTTCATCTGGAGTGGGTGTTCAGATGGCAGGAAAATGAAGGAGTACGTGATTCACGCTGGTGTAATGTGTAACACGGCCGCCTAACACACTGTAAAACCGTACAGTTGGTTCTGAAGACCAGACCTTGCTTTCTAGATAATAACGGCTGCAGTGAGTCACGAGGGTGCCAGTGTGTGTGTAAAGCGTGCTGAAGAGGATGGTGGCTTTCAGCAGATACCAGCCCCGGGTGTCGTCTGAGCGGTACAAAACTTTAAGTCGTGACAGAGGCCGACAGCAGATCTAAGGTTCGGAGAAGACGTCCTCCTGAGGGGACCTCGGGTGCACTGTGGAGCAGGGATACGCTTTACTGCAAAACCCCATTACTGGGAGCCTAGTGATGGCTGGGGGAGTTCTTGCATTTTATTTAAAATCTGTAATTAGGTTTAATGACCAGTGTGGAGAAAGATGAGAGCTGCCTATCCACTCAGTTTTAAAAAAAAAAAATTCAAATAGTACCTAATTTCTCTCTCTGGTATTTGTCCTACACAAATAGGTAAATATTAGTCTGTTCAGGACCATCTACCTTCAGAACGCAATGCTGTCTTTAGAGATGCAAACACGGAAATTTTCTAGTAGAAAATCAGGGTAGCAAATATATATTTTGGAAAAGCCCATTTAAGCTTTTTAGCAGCCACGAGGAGGAAGAATGAGACTGTTCTCACCAGACAAATTTCAGCTGTGTATTCATTTCTGGCAGTTGTGTTCTTTTAATGAAATTCAGAAAGAACAACTCCCATTTTGGCTTTATTTTCTAAACCACATGGACATAAGCATCTTCTCCAATTTCATATACAAATCACAAAAACGATCGCGAGCTCTCCGGAGCCCAGAGGTCTTGCTTAATTTCTCTATATTGCTTTGGCGCTGCGTGGGTCTTTTGGGCTGCTTTGCCTCCTCTGTCTGTGTGCTTTTTTTCTTCCAGATGGTATGTTTTCATTTTCCTTCAGGATGTGTGTTTGCCAGAGGCCTCAACATACTAAAGCATTTAAGAACTTTCCATCGTGGTGAACTCGAGAGAACAGGCCGATAACATCTAAATCCCTTAATCTCCCTGAAAGCTCGGAGTTTCTGAAGTTATATATGGTTTTACTTGCCTTCTTAAACTGGCGGTGTCTTGTGCAAGCTGTCTTGGGGAAAACACATTTTTGCACAAGTGAAAGAAAAGAAGGTGCACAGGAGCCATCCAGCGCTGCCTGGTTTTACAGACCACGCTGTGTTTCAGGAGCCTCCGACGTGGAAGGTGGTTTTGGGCTGAGGTGCCGAGCTCGTTGCAGCTGCCGGTAACACGTTGTAGTGAGGCAGTGTCACAGCTGCGTAGCCCACAGCTGTGCTGCCGAGTAGGTGAGGACGGGAAATGAGAGAATTTGAGGAGTTTGTGTTTAAGTACCAAAAATGAGGTAATCTAGAGAAGTAATATCATTAATCTTAAGAAAATATCAAGAAATGAAGCTTTTGACTCGATCTGAAACAGAGCTGTGCCAGTGTCACCTACCATTTAGCGCTGGCTGTGTCATCTCCAGCACGTCTTTTTGTAGGGCTCGCCTTCCTGGCTTTGCGGCGGCAAGGCTGGCTCTGACTTTATTCCTTGTGATGGAATGCTTCCGTCCAAAGTGGTGCGCTTTTTAAATTTATGGGTGAGTTTGGAGGCTGTGGTGAGTGGGGGTATTCCTTTACCCTCTACCAGAGAGGGAAGTGCTGGGGCACTATTGATGGTTCTCAGAAAACCGAAGCTTCGATAGCCAAATGTCTTGTTATCTGTGTGTGGCCAAATGGCTGCAGCTGCTTTCTTCAGATACAGACTTGGTCGCGTATCTTTGTCTCCAGACAAAGGCAGCTTCACGCACGAGCGCTGGGCTGTCCCTCGGAGGGGAGATTCGGCCGGGACAAGAGGGAGTGCAGCTGTAGCTACCCCGTGCCCCTTCGTTCTAGCAGAACTTGTAAAGTGGGCGTGGGCACAGTTTAGTTGGGTAGCAATTCCAAACATCCCCTGGAATTAAGCATTTGTGGGGTTTGAAGTAGCTTGCCTCAGGAAGAGAGCTTTCTGTTCAGATAGAACAACAAAATCTGAATAAAAGTGCACATTCTTAAATTGCTGGCTGCCTTGCACTTTTTCCTCAGTTAAGAGCTCACAGATAAATGTGAGGGGGGCAAATAGTTCAATTTAAAAAGAAATGAATTCTGTGAGTAGACAGCCCACTGCAATGGTGTCGGTCCATATGGAATGCCATTTTAAATTCCCAGCTTAGGTGCCTGTATGTGATTTGGGGCAGCTGAATTTTAGCCATTTTCAGAAACTTTGATCTGAGCTTTCTCCTGGTTCATTTGATTAATTAGCAGCTAATTATTGTTTGGGTTTTTGTACACGTGGTGTCTTTTTGTGGCTGGTGTGCTCTCTCCTTTCTGGACTTCTTGCTCACGTGAGGTAGCTTTGCTGACTCTCCTGCTGTTTTGCACCTTTTCACGTGTCAGTGTGCACAAGCTGTCTGGTATTTAGCGCTCGGACGAGATGATGGAGGGATGAGATCGTGCCGAAACAGCTGTTGTGCCTGAGGTTTCCTGGAGCAGGCTGAAAACTCGGGTGATATTTTCCACATGGCTGAGTGTGTCGGATCTTTTGTGGAAATCCTCTCTTGTCATCCGTACATTTAATTGAACTGTCCTGGCTCTGTTCTTAGTTGTTTAATTCTCTGAGCCTTCTTTCTCCAGCTTTTTGAGGTTGTGTGTGTTACGTGAGAAATAGTGGCAGGCGTATTATTTGCGACACTTGGCTTGTCCAGTGTTCTCCAGGTCCAAGCTAAGATACTCTTCTTCCTCTATTAGGCAGAGTGCTTTTTTTCTGCACAGCCTGTATAAAACTGTCATAGGCTGCACAGTATCTCTTCAAAATCATTTTGCATGATGTGTGGTTTTTTTCTGTTTTTTTCCTGGAAGGTACACCACAGCCAACGCTGAGTCTGATTACGACCGGGAGTCGGAGAGAGAGAGCGAAGAAGGGGAAGACGAAGTGAGCTGTGAAACAGTGAGAACTGCACGACGGGATTCCCTGGATCTCGTCAACGAGGATGAAGTGCATTTCATCTCGGATTCCTCGCTAGAGGAAGGACTGGGTCAGCTACTGCAGCAGGCTGACCGCTTGCACGACGGAGATGAGCAGGAGAAGAGAGAGGGATTCCAGCTGCTGCTGAATAACAAACTGGCGGTAAAGGTGGCCTTTTCATGTTTTCCAGCAGTGATTTGTGTTTTGAGCTAAATAGCTGGGAAAGAGGAAATTGCAAGTCTTAGCAGGGTCCAGGTCCCACACAGCAACTGGGCCAACTTCCAGCGGCCCCCTTCCTCAGGAGCAGCTTGGGAGCGGGCTGAAGGCCAAAATTGTTCGGGCTACAGCAGCAGCCAGTTCCCAGTCGCTCTCTGTCTTGGAACTCCGTGTCTCATCCTGTCATCGCTCTCCCGGAGCGAACATGCTGTACACGTGTACAATAACAGTAGTGTGTGCCTACTATAAACTCGGCAAACGCTTTGAGAACGGTTACCTCGTTGCATCTGTGATGGCTTGACCTATATTCCGGAAACGTGGTCTTTCCGAGGACTGCCCAGTTCACGTGTGTGGTGGGTCATGAAACAAATAAGTTGCATATTCAAAACAGAAGGGTTAGGTTGTGTTTTTAAGTTTTTGCTGTATTTTTTTTTTTAAAGTAAGTTTGAAGTTTTCAGAACATACCCACTTCAAATTTAGCAGTACGCCTATACTACTGTCCCGTATTTCAGAACAAGCCAGGATGTGAAACCGTTTGAATGCAGGCTGAAGCATGAAAAAAGTAAAATTCACTTTGTGAATTTTGATTAAGTGATGAGGTTTGGGGTGATTTTTTTCCCCCCCCTTCCCCCAAGTGTTCTCAGGTTAGTAGAGGCTGCTGAAGAACTGACCCCAGCATGGCCTTTGAAGTGGAGGGGTTCCTTGCTAGAAGGCAGCAACAGTTAGATCTGTACCAGCAGCGTAGCATTGTCAGCTTAATTGTAAATTTGACCATCCCGTTTGCTGTTTTGTGGTTCTGCTTCAGTTCTTGTAGGATTGGGGCATTTTAAGGTCTCAGAAAATATCTGTGCGACTTCTGGTCTATGCCCCCACTTGGTTTTTCTTTCTTGTCCTCGTTGTCCATGGCAGAATGGATCTTGACACAAAACATTGATGTTTTCTCTGCAGTACGCAGACCAGAAAGACTTTCTTTGGCGCCTGGCCCGAGCGCATAGTGATATGTGCGAAATCACAGAAGACGCAGATGAGAAGAGATCATACGCGTCTGACGGTAAGGAGTTGTGTGGTCAGGGCGAGTGGGGCGGTGAAAGCTGGCATTACGCTGCAGGGTTACAGACCCCGCTCTGCTGCTCCACCTTCTTGAGGCTGCAGGTCCCCCGAGGAGAGAGGGGGAGGTGGGACAGGTCCTAGCGCCGAGGCTGTGAAGTTAATCAGAACGAAACCATTGGAGCTCTCGTCGCCTCCGCTTAGCGTGGTGGGGAAGGTGTTTTCGTTATTCTGGACTGTACTTCTGAGTGAGGTGGAACCATGTTGCTACTCTACTTAAAATTTGTGTGATCTCTTTGAGTGGTCTTGGATGTTCCATGTCACTGCAAGAGTATGAAATTATTTATGGAATCTTTTCAAGTCAAAGGTATTATAAAAGTAACAAATATATAGCTTTTTCTGCCGTTCTGTTATTGTACTCTAACAGCCTTAAAGGAGGGAGTAGAGAAAGTGACTGTATTTCTTATCTCTGCTTATTTGCAGGGAAAGAAGAGCTAGAAATTGCCTTACAGAAATGGGATCAAAGCGCTGAGTGCCATCTATGGTATGTAATTCCTTACTTCCTGCTTTTAAGAAGTGTAGGAAAAGGACTTGGAGATTGCTGTGAGCTGAGCTATATTTAAAAACAAAACCCCCCCAACCAACCAAAAAAGCTTATTTGCTCTTACTTGGAGTATACTACATTGATGTTATTTTCCTGTAAAAATACATTTTGAACAGCTTTGGTTAATTGGCATAAGTAGTGGCTTGACAGACGGTAGGTTTGGTTGTGATTACAGTAATAAACTTTGCTTTACTTGTGCCAAGTTAATTATGAATTTCTCTCAAAGACGAGGTAGCCAGAAGAGTTCTCGAGCAAAAGCTCCCAAATAGAATAACGAACGTCTTTGGATACTGAGAACAGATTGTGTCAGGGCTTTTGTGAGTCTGCAGCTGACAAGCTGATGAACTTTGGTGGTGGTAGTGAAGGAAGAACCTCTGGATGAGGCCTGGAGGAACAAGCTGTTGCCAAAGGGAGTTTGAGATGAATAAGCACACTGGGCTCTGTTTGCTGTTCCCCAGGCTGAACCTAGCAGACGGCATATTCCTTGGGCCGCTCGTAGCTGAAGCATGCATATTTTGAAAAGGTGAAGTGAAGGAAAGTTTGTTTCAGAGCTTTCCTGGGAGTTGTGCAGTTTCCCTTCCAGGTGGCGGAAGACAAGACCTTGCGCAGCAGCTGGCTTTTGGGCCGGTGCGTGTGCCCGGGCGGGGTGCCGCAGGCGTCGCGGCGCAGGAAGGAGCTGAGCTCCGTCAGCACCGCTTTTGGTGGTGCAGGCCCTGGGAGAACTGAGCGCCCTGTCCTGAGCCGGGCGCAGGTGGGCTGCCAAAGGCTGTGCTTTGCCCGGATGACTGGCGGAGAGCTAGCTCCTGAGTGTGAGAGCCCCGGCTGGTGAGGCTCTGTTTTTTTTTTGAGTCCTCTGTTTCCTTTGGCCGCTGTTCAGCCCCCTGTAGAGTCCTGCAGATCCTTCAAAGCCAAGCCCCGGGACAGCCGCGCAGCTGTGGGGCGCAGTCTGAACAGTTACATACGAAATATGAGTGAGGTTTTTCCTTTGTGTTCCTCCAGCGTTCTTGGGTTAATTGCTGGGTTTTGCTCCGTTACTGATGTTTCGGTAATGCTCTGCTGCGCAGAGATGCGTTATGTCAAGAGATGATGTATTTGCCTCAGCCAGCTAGGTCTGAGCGTGGGCTTAGTGCTGTGCCAGTCTTCTCATATTCATCTTAATTGCGGAGTAAGTAGAAACATCATTCTTATCAGACAGCCTTTTAGAGTCTTTTGGAGAGCGTCTTCTGGCCTGGCGCTGCTGTGCTCCGCTCCTGGATGCTGCTGGTCACTCTGCAGAGCGCTCTGGCTTTGACGTTAATTGGGACAGCAGCGTGTGGCTCTCTTTTCTACAAAGATTTTTTTCTTTTTCCCGTGGTAAGAAGCGGAATGATCTGCAGTTTAGCCAAGCAGGGTGTTCTGTGTTTGTATAAGCGCTGCAGCTGGCTAGGATTTTGGTGAGGAGGTGGGCAAGGGAAGGTACCTTGCTCTCTTCAGCAGCCTGAATGAACAGGCTTTGGTTGCAACTCATGGATGGGATTGAAAGGATTGCTCTCCTTTTTTAAAAATACGCCAAAAGAGAGTTTGTAGGGTGGGTAGAGATAAGGGAATATGCTTTTCTGGTATGCTGGGGAATTCCTTGATGAGCAGTGTTTATCAGTTACTGTGAAGGACTGACAACATGTGAAATAGAACAAAAGAGAAATTTATTTTTTTTTTTAATTGAGGTTATTGGGAAAAGAGGATTTTGAGTATCTTTACCAAACAAGACCTGCACTCTTCTGAGATGAGTAAATTCATTTGGAGGATGTGTTTGGACTACAGGCGTCTAAATAAATGCTTTTATCGCCTTGAAAAGACTTACGTATTCTAGCTCTTAGTAACGAATTGCTGTTCTCGGTCAAAGCTTTGGGATGAAGGAAGGCTACTGGGGCGGGCAGCGTGACTGGTCCCTAGCAGATTGTGGTGCTTGGCTTTGCTGGCTTAACATCTTGAAGGAATGGGTTTTTAGTTGCCAGGTTGGGTCTTAAAGTTTGTAAGGCACTCCCATACTTGATGTTGTACAAAGCAAGGGTACAGTAGTTGTAATTCAGAGCTTAACTTCAGAGCTGAGACGTTCTCAGTGCCTCTGCCCACCTCTTCCCGCAGCCGTTGTGGTGACAGTGTGCGGTTCTTGTCCGGCCAGACCCGTCTCTTTTCCAAACAGGGAAGGCTTCCGCACGTCTACATCTTGCTCTTAATTCTCGAGAGCAGCTGCAGAGGGGGAGCTGGAGAGAGGAAATAGCAGAGCAGCATGTGGGAGGCATGGGATTTACTGGAAAGGAATAAGTACCTTTATCAGCACAGATATAATTATTTTCTGCCCTGAACAGAACAGGAAATTATTCCCTTCCCATCTCTGTATGGGTCATGGGATGGTCGCAAGCTGTTTTAATTGCAGTCTCCTTTTAGCTAATTAATATTACCCTGAGAAGAAAATTATTCCTGATTAAATGATGCTTAATACATGAAAAGGTACGTATATATATATGAAAAACACAGGAAGTGCCCAGAATTACATTTAGTTCACGGTGCTGTCTGTGGTAGCAATGTTTAGGAAAATATATTTTAAAAAATAAAATGGATAGAATACAGTGATCGCTTTCCTTCAGTTTGCCATCCCTGCCTCCAGGAGGGAGAGGAGCAGCGGCGAGTTCGTAGCCCATGATGGAGCTGTTCTCCGTGAGTTTGTTTTAGCTACGTGGTTCCTTCCGTTTGCAGACCGTCCTCTGGGACAGATCCCAGAATTTAACCTGCTTCGTGTAGAAGAAACCTGCTTACTCCGTTTGAAATTGCCAGTGGGGGTTGTAAAGCTTTACTGGTTTTGATTTGAGGCCCTGGCCTTGGTTTATAGAGGAGTGAACAGAGAATGGTTATTCACACTTTGTAAAGTAAGGTTTTGTTCTGTCGTATTTCTCTCTTTAGTATCTGTTTCCCGTGCTGAAGAATCCTGATCTTTTATTATCTCTTTTCATAAGGAGTCACTTTATTACCTCTCATCACCATGTTGTCTTTCCCGTATTATTCTTTCTACTGTATCTTTTTCTGACAAAAGTACGAGAATTTATTGCGGAACACGGGTTGTGGGAGCAGCAAGGGTTTGTGTAATGCCAATGGGCTGATCCTTTCCATTCTTACTTCCACATACAGGAGTCAACATTGTCTTTCTCTTTTCCCCAGCATACTACAGGGGCATTTTAACAGAAATATTCCCCGGGATTCTAATGTCTCTTCGTGTGATACAGGCTGTGTGAAGCCTGCGATTGTGTGGGTATTGTTAGGGCTGCATCTTTTCCTACGTGCATTGTTTCATGCTGATCATAACTTTCTTTACCAGTTCCCACGTAGCGCTTAAGGACTGCTTAGTTGTGCTGGATTTTGCTGCTCATGCATTGTTCTCTATGCTGTATTATCTGCTTCTGTTATACAAATCATTCCCCGGTTTATTGGCTTTAAGGTGAGATGCCTGTCAAGCAAGACTGAAGATACTTTGCACGCAATCATTGTTGCAAGTAAAAATTTTTCCCCTCTCTGTGCCTCATCGTTATTGCAGTAGTGACTGACATTTTAAAGCAACAAACAAAACAAGTTTGTGAAACAGAGGGATTTCTGAGCGCTGGCGAAGGCAGCGCTGCGCGGAGCGTGACTGGCTGCAGCTTCGGAGCGTTTTGTGGCTGGGTGGTTCGAAGGCTTTGGCAGCGTGGGACTGAGCGGTTTCTCAAGAGCGACAGAGAAAGCAGCGAGTGTCTGGGACTGTCTGGACTAGCCTTGGGATCTGCCCAAGTACGAAGGAGAGTCCTTTCATGGATCTCCTGGGACTTCTCGACACGAGGTTTGGTACAGCGTTGTTGCTGTAGTCACCTGCTCTTGGAAGGCAGCTGGTCCCACGAGAGCCCTCTGCGCAGAGCTGGTCGGAGCAGGACCGAGGTTTGGGGGCTGCACAGACAGGGCAGCCTTTGTGCCCTGGGGCTGGTCTCTGGCTGTGCTCTCCTCGTAGACTGTATTCCACTTAGGAATACAGAAACGGGAGCGCTGTGCTGGGCGCTTGGGGTATTTAGTGCCTTTAGAACAGATCTCTGTATTGGGAGCTGATGGATGTTACACCGAGTGTTCTTGGTGCCTGTGTACTCCTGTCTGTAACGGCCTGATTTGTACTTCTGATGCAGACATCAAAGTCACTCTGGTTTAATTACAAAAGATCTCTGAACAGATAGATATCATGTCCTGCTGAACTGATGGCTCCCTTAGCTGATTTCAGCTGATGAATATGAGGACAGAGCGCGTCCCTAAGTCTGTTCTTACTTGCGTTTAGGGATGAGTGGAAGGGGTATTGATCGTTGCACAGACCTGTATGCTTTCCTGCTTAGCCGTGAGTGTGTGCCAGCCTCACAAACAAAGTGAGAGAAACAATCGCGGCCTTGTTAGCATCCCCTGTCCGTTTCAGTGTGCTGTTTGCAGCACAACTGCGAGCACGTAACGGCAGCTTTAGGGCTCAGGAAGGGATAGAGAGCTGTGTGTTTCCCTTGGCTTCTGCTCCTGTTGTTAAAAGAAATACTGCAAGGACAAGCAGAGCAGCGAGGGATTTCGGAGGTCCATCTGGGAAAAATTTGCAGATGCTGTATTACCAGCTTTTGGTTAAGAACATTTCGCATTGGAAATTAAATGCTCTCTGCTGACTGCTGAAAGCTGTCATTGCAGGAGAAGTAAAAAGCGTTGGCCCTCTTGGGGATGTTACGTGTGTTGTGGGGAAGCAGGAGGAGGACACGTTCTTGGGTTGGATGAGCCTCCAAGATGTGCCCTGTCTTCTCAAGAGTCTGTCCTACAAATGTGGAAAACTACTCATGCAGTGTGAAAGGTCTCATTTTGCAGCTCTTCTTATCAGCGCTGATGCAGGTGACACCTTCCTTGAATGCACTAGTAGTTCCTGCAGTGGTTTTTTTTTGGGGGGTTTTTTTTGGTTTTTTTTTTTTTTAACTCGTTTGGATATCTTGCCCAGGTACGTCCAGGCTCTTTGCTGGCAGCTCTTGGGAGGGCAGCTGAGTCTTCTAAGTAAAACCAGAGGTTTAAATAAGCATGAGGCCACTCCATAAAAATTGTATATTCTACATAATAAATACCATTTGGGTCTTCAGGCCTCACTGGGAATGAGTACGTTTTGTTGTATGAAGGGAGCACGTGTGGTCCTTTCCCGCCACCCTCTGCGGCAGGCTGGAGATCTTCAGCAGATAAAACCAACACAGAAACTGAATGAAACTGGAGACACACTTTGCATCCCAGCTGAGGTAGCTCATGAGGATTTTACCTTTTTGAGGATCCAGGAAAGATGGATTTCAGTGCAGGCAGAGAAGGGGATACTTCAGCCTTTCTGTTCTGTGGCAGCCGTTAGAATTTTAACTTGAATCACTATTGAAGATTAACTTTGGTTTTAGCCGTGTGCTTGAGTAAACTCCTCACGAGCTAACACGTAACTTAACGTAGTTTGCCAGGTCTCCTTGGAACCTGGATGTGTTCACAGGAGTGTGAGTTAAGTATGGAGCAGCACTGATCTGGAAAAGTGTGTGGTTTCTGGTGTCTAAGGAATCAAGACCACAGAGTTGGTAGGCACCTCCAGAAAGTCATCTCTCGCATCTTGTGGTGGTGCGTGCCAGGTATACCGCCACTCCCTGATCCCTAAAATGTTCTAGGGGTGAGGCTAAACAAACTATCTGGATTTTTCCTGATAGCAACCTAAGCTTTGCTTTTATTTCTATCCTCTCTAGACAGGAAAAAAAACACCTTTAACATGAGGAACTGTTTGTGAGAGACTACAATAGTTGTTGTACTCATCCAGTCTGTTTGAAAGAAAGCAGACCCACTTGCCACGACCTTTACCGTGGTGGTGTTCTGCAAACCTCCTGT
>JAAGAY010005566.1:0-13804 GCA_011801015.1 Ardeotis arabs
TTATATTGCTGAGTATGATTTCATATGATACAGAGTATCATTTTGGTCCATTGGGATCAGCTGTCCCAGCTGTATCCTCTCCCAACTTCTTGTGCACCTCCAGCCTACTCTCTGGTGGGGCAGTCTGAAAAACAGAAAAGGCCTTGACTCTGTGTAAACACTGCTCAGCAGTAATGAAAACATCCTTGTATTATTATTAAGACTGTTTTCAGCACAAATCCAAAACATAGTCCCACGCTAGCTACTATGAAGAAAATTAACTCTATCCCAGCTAAAACCAGCACAAGAGTTAACGACAAAGACCACCATCTTCCATCCAGCCTTGTGGAAACGTAAAGGAGAAGGCAAGCACCTATGGGAAACAAACAAACAGAAAAGTCACAGCAGCCTTACAAAGACAGATCCAGGTCCATCTACCTCAATATTCTAAAGTGATTCATAATGTATTCAAATAGAAAAGGACACAAATAAGCGAGAAATACTACTTTCCTCTCATAGTTTCTGCCAATTTATGTTTTAGTGACTTCCTGAATGTCATGTTTTATATTTAACAGCCTTGAGCAAAGTTTTACTTTTTCTAATTTATCCAGTTGTTTTTTAAACTCACGTGCATGTTGAGCATACACAACATCCGTCATCTGTTATCTAGTTATATTCTAACTGGATCAAAGAGAAGGCAGATACTAATGTCATTACAGAAGGCAGTGGTATGTCTGTTATACACAATGACATAAAGATTAAATACAACTGTATATGCTTGCTATACCATCACCATGTTGTCCTTATTTCTGCAATCTCAAGCTGATTTCCTAGTCGAGAAGTGTAGAGCTTGCAAGCAGAGCATGGTTATTATGGACATACAGACCTGTTACAGATGTATTCAGCTTACTTTCAAAGTCTAATATTAGATGGATAGGTAGACTATCAGGTAGCTGGAAAACAGAACCACAGGTTTCAAATGATTGTGTTTAGTGATACGAAGTTTAATGGGTAACTTTTAGCTGCTCGCTAGTGGTGTTCCTCAGGAGTTGACACTGGAACTGAGAAGGTTTAACACTTTAATAATGGCCTGGATGATAAAACTAAATGCAGTGTTAGGATATTCACATGTGACACTAATTTGGTGAAGGAGGCCACTCTGAAGAACAGCTATAGTGTCTTGACAGACTGGAGAAATGAGCTGACAGGAGCTTTATGCAGTTCAGTAAAAGCAAGTGAAAAGTCTTGCACTTGGGATGAGATAACCCCACACAGAGGTTGGGGGCCAGCTGAACAGGAAACAGCTCTGCAGTACAGGACCTGGAAGTTCTAAAAGACTACAAGTTAAATATAAGGCAGCAACTCATCCTTCTAGCAAAGACATTCAACCAAATCCTCTGTGGTATTAACAAGAGTGTAGCCAACAGGTCCAGGGCAATGGTCTTTTTTCCTGCTCCCTGCTGGGAAGATGGGACATATCCTGGCTGTAAGGCCCTTCCCTGCTGCCCTGGGGAGCCCCCGTGGCTCCCAGCTCCTGGCCCCAGCTCCTACCTTTCCTACATGGCATCTGGACGAACCTGACCAAAATGCAGCCAAAATAATAAGCACAATTCTTTCTGTTCTTCCTGTTGCTTATAAACACAATTGCAATAACTAAAAAGCATCCCATTTACATGAACTAGAGCTCAAAATTTCAGCTTTTTATTTTGGGTAAGATAACAATCCAATTGCTTTTTTTCTCCTTTCTCAATTTCTTTCTTCATAGTTTTTGCCCTGTGTTGTTTACAAGCTCAAAGTAAACCAATTAAGCAAGTGTGAAATGGTTCACTGTAATACATCACATTGAAAATTCACAATGCATTAATTTCTAGATGCAAAGCCTATTTATAAATACAAATTATATGTTTTTGCTAATGAAAATCCTGTATGTAATCTCCTGTTCTGGAAACTTACTCCTAAAATCTTAAAATATAAACTAGCTGTGCAACAGAGGCATACACAAGAGTCAGCTGCTAAACATAATTAATTATTCTGTAAAATTCCAAATTGGACCAAAAGTTACTCTGTTGTCTAAAATTTAATTTTATTACATTAAAAATATTTAAATAATTCCTTTTATCTTCAATGTGCTTTGCCAGTTGTCCTGGTTCTGGCTAAGAGAGAGTTAATTTTCACCTTAGCTGGGAGAGGAACTGAGCTGGTGGCCTCTGTGGCTGGAGGACACAGCTGGAATAGTTTACTAATTAGCCAACAGCTGGGATAAGTTTACCCAAATTAGCCAAAGGGCTGTTCCATCCCATGTGACATCATGCTCAGTGTATAAGTGAGGAGAGTGGGGAGGTAAGCCACTTGCTACTTGGGAGGAAACTAGGTATCAAGATCTGTGGTGAGCTATTGTATTGTAAATTGTGTGCTTCAGTATTTTCTGTTACTGAGTTTTGTTTGTTTGTTTTCCATCTCTGTTTTGTTTTCTTCTGTTACTCCCTTAAACTTTTTTTTTCTTTTTAATCTCATCCCACAGGTTTTGCCTTCTTTTCTTTACCAGCTCTCCTCTTCTTGCTGGAGGATGGGGGAAGTGAGCAAGAGACTGTGTAGCTTGGTCCTGAGTGGGGCTACACTAGGACACCAGTATTACTTAATTAAGCCTATGACATGTATAGATTTTGCTATAACTCTCTTTATGCAACAAGTGAAACCAAGACAGTCACATAAATGGGTGAGTGCCCAAAGACATGGTGTGTCAAAACCAGGATTAGAACTTAGAATTTCTGACAGTCATCAAAATGTTTGTCAAACTTGCAAATTAAATTTGCTGAGTGCCAGTCAAGTGCAATGTCCTGAAGTCACTGGCAGTGATGATTTAAATGTTAAGGAAAAACTAGGATGTGTGTCTATAGTACATTTGCTCAGAATTCAACTCTTAAGTGTTGCACGCATCACTCCTGAAGATAAGAATCTGAAACTTAAAACATAATTTGAAACTTTCCAAATTATATCTTTTATGATAAGCTGTAGTGATGTGAACCAGATAGTTATCTAACTAGGCTGTAATGTTATGCTCACCATTTTGTTACTAAAATATCAAATGTATGGTGTCAATAAAGGTCCTATCACAACAGACTCTGCTAAAAAGTTTCTCCCTGTCTTTCTTACAAAGCCCCCCTGTACTGGACAGCTACAATAAGGTTTCTCCAGAGCCTTTTCTTCTCCAGGCTGAATGGCCCTGAAGTTGCTATCGAAGTCCCCTTTTTTTCCCCCTTATGCTTTTACAACTTGTCAAGTTAATATTTTTTTTTTTTCTCTTAAAAGCTTGAGCTGCTAGCTGCCTTGGCTGCAGCTCTTAAGTCTAACTACAGTTTTGTCTTCCTTATCTTGCATAGTCCTAATCTATGTGTCGAACAGATGATGCTTACCACTTAGCTCTTTTCTCAGAAATCTGAACCAAAGTTAGGCATTGATGCTGTACCAGAAGGTAGAACTTGGGTCACAGACAGCTGAGGGGACATATAGGAGAAGAGTTGCACAAAGGAAGGAATGATGTTGCATACAGCAGAGAAACAGACAGCTGTAGAGTGGAATAGGGACACTGAAGCAGGGAGGTCAGAAGCTGACATTGCTATTTACATCTCCTTTTTTGAGGCTGTGACATGAATCTCTTTTTTTTCTTCCTTTATCTCATGTGGGCAACTTCTAGTCTCCAAGCCTTTTCACAGCAGAGAGCTAGAAGAGAAATTTCTCCTTATTTTGGCAGCTTTATTAATACAAGCTACTTGGTCAAAGTGCTATTTCAAACTGAACATCTCTCCACCACACCTAGTTTAATGGATGGAGTTTGTTAGAGTCCTCATTGGTAAAGCTGGCTCTATAGACAGCCCCATTAGACTTGCCCAAAGGCAGCTTTATAGTGTCAGAGTTTGTGCACTGGATGGAAATGGATGCACAGATCTCCACACTCTGTCTCTAAACAAGGAGGGAACAGGATACTGGTAGCAATTTTTGACAAGGCCAGAGGAAAAAAAAGGATGATTCTGAGAGGAAGATGTTAACCAGTTTTTTATTAGCTGGGAAGTCACACCAACTCTATGTTTAATTCAGCTATTACTATCAACAGCAGTAAAGAGCTTGTTCAATTCAGATAATCACTGCATGATGTAAATTATAATAATATTCTAGAATAGGTGTACTTTATAAAAATCCATAAATAATGTAACTGGAACTTTCAATTATGCCACTTCATTGGCACAAATGGGATATCTGAGTCCTAATTCTAAAGGAGAGAGAGCTTTCTCAGAGTCCCAACTACAGGAATATTTGCTCTGGAACTTCACTACTGCCTCACTATTAATGAGAGACTTGGTGATCCCATCCTTAGGTTTTCGCATAATATTTGGGTAACCTGAGGTCGTGTATCTGGGCAAACAATTTTAGACATTGAAATATAAGGAAGTAGGGGTAAGAATAGCTCAATATTTTTAAGAATGTGACCTTTACCTTCATACTCAACATGCATAGCGGGAGGGCAGAATTTGAAATTTCAGAGCAAGAAAACAGTGTGCCTTCTATGTTAAAGGAAAAAAGACTTAAAGTATGTTTTTCTGTAGTCAAACAATGTATCAGGCTTACATGATCAATTCCTTGTAACAGCAGAAACAGTGTAATAAAATCCGGAACCTTTCATAGATAATCAACTAAAAGACCTTTAATATAATAATCTGTCTAAAGTGCTTAAAATTAAAATGTTGTACTTGTATTCCTAGCATTAACTAAAGCAAACAGACTTCTTTTCTATGAAAAAAATACATATTTAGAACATGAGAAAAGGATTAAATTTATGTGTTCTGAATGTGCCTTGATGAATATTCAAAGGACATATAATGCATGACTTACAGTCTTATGAAAAAGGAAATAGTCAAAAGCTTTTTATTTTTCCTGAAGTCGAAGTAATAGCTTACGTATTTAGGGCAACAAATATACTTAAATTATATACAGGTAGAGATAGCTATCACTGAATTTCAGCTCTTTTGAGGGTGAAGTACAGTAGTTGATTGTTTACTGGAAATTACAGAGGGGATTTAGCTTGCTAAGTCATACCTAAGATGTAGATCCAAAGTAATGAGTACCACCCCTACTTAAAATAAAATGGTAAAGTAAATTGCCCATATCTCTGAGACTCAGTATCATACCTCTTGTGGAAGATGGCTTCATGATGTCATGGTATGATACTTGTTCAGTTCCAACATTAAGGAAAGTTTCCACCAAATTATCTGCACCTTAAAGAGCTGTGATTATTTCAAAGAAAATAATAAATTGAGCAAAAATATTATTTTAACTACTATTAAAATATTAATGGATTCTTATCAAATATGCAGAAAATCTTGCTTAAAATAATATTTTTAAGATTAGACACTCAGATTCTCATAAAGATCTTTAAACAAGCTGTCTTTGTTTTTCCCACATGAAGAAAGATCTCACCAAAACTTTGACAAGTAGTTTCATGTACAGAGATTTTTAGGATAGGACTTGCCTGACAAACTAAAAAAGGGTGGTTGGGATTTACATGTTCACATTTTTGTACTAGTGAAACTATCATTAGCATAATTTACATGTTTATCACATTAATGTCTCAAAATAATAATTTTCATTATATTAACATTCATATATAAATACAGAAATACTTTTTAATAATCCTGATTTTTTTTACTTTGAGTCACAAAGGAAGCAAAACAATACATGCACTAATTTTTCAAGGTCTCTTCTCAGATCAAGATCTATGCATTTCTCTTTAAAACAAAACAGTTCTTGAACACATTGTATCTAGCAAAGAAAGTTTGTAAGGACATCATCTTGTAAAAAATAAGAATAAAAAAGCAGTCATTTATATGTCCCAAATTTATTTTACATTAAAAAGTAATAAAAATCCATTTTAATATTTTAATACATATACTGATGTTTTTTATGCAGAATGAAGGAAAAACTGTGCTCATTTTTGTTAATGAGACAGATACACTAAATCACAGTGCTGTAGGAAGTCTAAGTATTCAGACAATGGAGGTGAATTAGCTCACTTGAAATAAAAAGCATACAAGTCCTCAAGGATGGCAGAGCAATTTAATGCTGTATAGAATTAGCTTTCTGAGAGCACACTGTGGAGGTCCTGAGGGTCTCATAGCTCACTTATTCCAAACTTTTAATATCCTCATTTAAATTTCCTCACACTTAATAGTGGGCCCTAAAGACAGAATTTGCTATTTAGGGAAAAAATAAATACAACAATTATCAGCTCAGTACTACCCTCTAAGACAATGAACATACATAGAATCATCCTGCTGGGTCCTCTAGGAATTAGCAAGAATACTGGGAGTTTTCACACATCCTTGTGCTGCTCTGCAGACAGATACTGTTAGATATGAGTAAATTGTCCAAATGAGTATTGTCTTCATGTCAGGCAGTGCACCAATGCAACACCATCTTTTACACACTGAAGCTTACTCTCACCCATGCAGCGTTAAGCAGAGTGATAAGAATTACACCTATTCTAACAGAAACACCTCTAACCTAAAAGTGTGTAGAACAATGTGTACTCTGGATTAAAAAGCAACAACAACAAATGAATCTGCTCTTGGTTAATACATGCTTTAATATTACTTTCTGTAAAACACATCCAGAATGTTATGTGTCCATTTTAAATCAATGTAAACACCTACTGAGGCTACAAGATAAGGGAGAAAGATTGAAACATTTCAGCTTTTAGTGACCTAGTGTAAAACTTCACGGAGTCAAATATTTTAAGCTAGACACAAGTTTTGGGTATTTTTTGATCTGCATCTACATTTTAAGTGGAAAAATAGCACACAAGAATACAGTCTAAAGGCCTGCTAAGAAGAAGAAAGGATTTTATTTGCTTGGTTTTAGTTTTTTGGGTTTTTTTTTTAAGACATTGTACGTAACATCACTGGTCTAGAAAATAATGATATCACAGCTGTTTCAATGAGCCCTGCTAACTCCTGTGTATCCTGCCTGATGCCAGCAGATGCCGTATAGACCGACTCATGATCAAAATACCCAAAATTCTGACGGTGACACCAGTTCTTCCTGTTTCTTTTCTCATAATTGACTGCAAATGGAAGGATAGAGGAGAACACTACTTGTGCTCCTGATCCCTTAACCAGTCATCTCAGGTGTTGAAGTCCTTCTTGATTGCACTTGGACTTCTTGTTGCAACTTCATCTCTACCTATCTGAAAAATCAATAATGGATAATAATCTGAGGGCCATATCAGAGTAGGAAGCTTTCTCTTCACATCTTTAACTCGGGTCCCAGGGAGGCAGCAGACTTCCCTAAGATACTGGTCCAGTCTGCATATTGGGCCTTCTGCTCCTTTCAGAAGGGGGTCTCCTATGGCAGTGACCCATCTTTTTTCTTTACAGAAGCAGTTCTGGCGCAGGGCTTAGGCCGACTTAACCTCAGTGACACCTCCAACCTAGGTGAACCATTGTACTCATTATTGTTTGGTTCCACTTGCAAAGCCTCATACTTCTCAGTTGGATAGGGTCCAGAGGAGGGCCACAAAGATGATAAGAGGGCTGGAGCACCTTTCCTATAAGGACAGGCTGAGAGAGTTGGGGCTGTTCAGCCTGGAGAAGAGGAGGCTCCGGGGAGACCTGATAGCGGTCTTCCGGTACCTCAAGGGGGCTTACAGGAAAGATGGGGAGAGACCCTTCAGTAGAGTCTGTTGTGACAGGACTAGGGGTAACTGTTTCAAAATAGAGGGAAGTAGATTTAGTTTAGATATTAGGAATTTTTTTTTTACAGTGCGAATTGTAGAACACTGGAACAGGTTGCCCAGAGAGGTGGTGAATGCCCCATCCCTGGAAACATTCAAGGCCAGGTTGGATGAGGCTCTGAGCAACCTGATCTAGTTGAAGATGTCCCTGGTCCTTGCAGGGGGGTTGGACTAGATGACCTTTGAAGGTCCCTTCCAACCCTAACCATTCTATGATTCTAGAAGTGCATCTAGAATGGTGAGGTAGTCATAGAGGAGACACATCTGCTGCTCTGGGCAGGAACTTGTTACCGTTGTCTCATATCCCCCAAGTTCAGCCAGGCAGAGAAAGGATAAGGAATCCTCCATATCGTGCGTCCTCTGTGCCAGTTCGGCACGTCTCAGGGAAGGCAGAGTGTGATTCCAGTAGTCTATACATCTCTTACACTCCCTCAACCTAGTCAACTCCTCCCAGAGCTCTAACACTAAGTGGACGAGTTGCTCTACCTGGGCACACCTCCCACAGCTATGCACACTGCTGCCATCAGGTACTGGTATAAAAACAGACCACACCTTCCAGCCTGGCAATGTGGTCCCAGCGGAGCTCTGTCTGGGAAGTTGCATCAGTTGTGGTGGCTGCAGAGAGCTTAGAAAGGCCACAGGTTTCTGGTGAGTCGATGTCAGTGGATGGAGTTGCTCCCTGGTTAGTTAGTAGAGCTTCAGCACCCTTCCTGCGCTCCCTTCTGCATGAACTGCCATGCCATGCCCTTGCTGACGCATCGTGCCATCTGCTTCTTTTAGACGCATGGGGGTGTTGGCCGCCATTTCCCTTGGCCCTGCCCAGGTCTTGTCACCTACTGCCACGTGACCTGCTGGCTCCTGGCGACTCTTTCGGCTTCCTCTGAGGTTCCTTATTTCAGGAAATCCCCTCGTGCACCGTGCTATAGTGCTTCACTGTGAGTCCTGCAGACACCGGAGCTGCTCACCTCGGCAACTGAATGACAGTCAGTTTAAGGACTGAAGAATGATTTTGAAAGTAGCATCTCCTGCTCCCGATCCATATTATCTTTCAGTAGTGGTATGTGGTATCATAGCAGGCTTTGCCCAAGTGAATCTCTGAGCTGTTGACAGTACTGATGACACATACATCTGTGTATCCAGACTCCCCAATAGGCATGCTTCAGCAACTAAAAGGGATGATACTCCACCATTTTACAGGATATTTTTTGTCTGTGGGTAGCTACCAATGCAGACAGATGGCCTAGCAAAATACATGGTGGCTCAGTTCACGTGTCCTTCCTGGAGTACAATAGGCAAGCAGATCTGTATATTCACGGTGTTGGGCCACGCAAGATTAATGGAGCCACTGTGCCATTGTTACTTGGCAGAGCACTTATATCCTTATTACCATGGCTCATAAAGTTTACAAACGCAACCTCATCTATCACCAGAACATCTTTAGTTACCACCTAAGGAGATGCCAGATGGCCAAGGAATAAGATTTTCGTGGAGAAATGGACTTAATCACTCTTCTTTACTTGGAGTCTAATTTTTGTTTGGTATTTGCAAATCTAAAGGGACACATAAAAAAAAGAATGAGAACAAGTAAAGCCATGGCTACTACCTGTGCCAGCTGAGGTTAGTTCACTCATCTGTGTGAATCAGAAGTGCAAAATCACAAGGGATGTCCTGGATGAATATTTATGCAAATTTTTGAGAGCTTTTTTCCTGGACTGGACAATTTCATAGATAACAGATGCAAGTCATTAAAAACATCCCTATCTTTTTTTTTTCCCCATTTCCTTCTTTCCCCTGATGTCACTGAAATCTCACAGTGCAGCCTCTGGCAGCCACTGGCCTGAAGCTTCTGCCTGTAGCTGGGAATTTGGATTCAGCAGTATTTTAAATCTCAGCTCTGCAGCCTTTGGGATCCAAAACGACCATTTGGCAGCTCTTCAGTTTTGGGGTTTTTTTGCCAGCTCTGGTCTTTGTATCATTGATACTACCTTACTCTGAATGGCCTAAAATATGATTACATTTCTATAGTGAGCAATGAACCATATAAGGCTCTATTAAAAACAAAATGCAGAGTGCGAAATGGGAATCAAAACACATCAAATTCATTTGGAGCCATTTACGCTTTAAAATGCAGAGGATGGACAGATGCTGGTTAGCTACTGGTTATTGTTTTGGATTTGGTAATAGCAGGTGCCCTGTCAATGAACAGAGTGTTTCAGGCTTCAGTTGTCCTAACAGGAGAGGTAATTTGAGAGCTGCTGGATGTTCAGCGACCTCTTTCACAGAAGTACTCATATGTGGGCTGCAAAAGGATGGAGTGGCAAAGGTACTGAAGAAGAAGCAATGGAACTGAGTCTGTAGTCTACATGGGCATTATCTAGTAGATGTCAACAACATCTCAACAGAAAGGGCTATGAAAAAAAGTTATTCCGATGTGTCCTAATGACTGCCTACCCAATGTGAACCCATGAGTATTGGAACTGCCAAGACCTTTCTTATTTCTGCAGCCACCTCCTCTCCCCCCTTCTGCCTGTTTTTGACTGTGATATCCTTGCCATCTTCTCAGCTGATCTGTCTGTCTGACTTCAAATTTATTTATTTATTTTTTTTTAACAAACAAGAAAATAAAAGCGATCACTATTCTCTCCCCATCATGACAGAGGAATTACCCTTTCTTTAGCACTATAAAACATCTCCAGCTTTTCTGGAGATGTTAAAAGCCTATGTTCTGCTGGTGGAAACAGAAATAAAGAGTAGGCAAAATGTGGAAGAAAGAGGGAAGGTAGCTGAGAGCAGCTTGGCAGAAGTACATTGGGATAGTGTCTAGTTGAGAGTGTTACTGTATCTAGGATTCTGAATCCCTTTTCAGCTATTCTGAACTGGCAGGTTTTGGAAAAACTAAATCAGTGTTCACAATCATATTGTAGTGATATTTCTTGTTTGGTAATAGGGACTGCAAGGCTGTAAGCAGAAGCACGTGCTGCAGTACCATTTAGAGACTGGAGAGAGAGAAGCAGCAACAGCAGCAGCCACTGCATGTAAATGGTGAATAACAAAAAGTTAGTAATGCAGCAACTAGACCCTCAGGTAGCTAGAGGCTGATGAAGATTTGCAGGTGAAAATATTATCTGCTGAAAAATGAAATTTTGAGCTAATGCAAACTATTTGTAAATTTGGATTGAAATTATGATCCTGTTGGAAAAAAATCTCAAACTGTTGCTTAAATATACACATTTCTCTGTTTAGAATCTTTCTTCTTCTTGGTTAATTATTTCTTCTCTGGTTCATTGTAATTTTTGACCCTAGACAATGATTAGAGACTACTCTGCCAAGAGAAAATGATAGGATTTAATATGGGATATGTTTTTTTTAAACCCGTTTTTAATGGTTGTGTCAAAACTGAAGTGTTTGTGGAAGAGTGTCTATTGGAAATTTATGGAATTACAGGTTTTATTTTTTAGTTATTTTGAGTGAAGGTCAGTTAAAAACTTTTGTGCAAAATTAATTTTGGAAAAAAGTGTTTCAAATGGCTTCACTTGCTCATTTCCCTATGAAGCAGTAACAGCAAGAGAATAAGAAAGGAATTAGAATCCTCCAAAATGAAATTATTCTCCATACAGCTTTAATAAAGCAAAAATATAAATCATAGAATCATTCAGTGCAGTCAGTCTGTCTGAAAAGATTTTCAGGAACACATTAATTAGTTCTCAATAAGTTTATCACAATACTCGTGCAATTACTCCCATATTAACATTACTTAATTTCCTTGGCATAGTCACTCCCATTTGAGTAAAGCAATGACTGTTCTTAACAGTTTTAATTTTAAAATGTGCTTCTTCATTAAATCATTTTATAAGAAATAGTTTTCTTTCTTCTCAACTCATAACACAGTCCTCCATGACTGGCACCTGAAGTAAATTTCAAGTCCTGAGACTGTCATTCTTGTCAATTCAATAATCATGACAGTCATTAGATTGATGTTAAAAGTACAATTAAACATATTTCTTTTTATTATTTCAATGTATTTAGAGATAATATGAATTTTGTTTGAATTGTTCCTGAAACTACGAAATCTAGAATTTTAAATGTTCATATAACAGACTGGATATTTTCATATAAACATTGGATTCCTGGAACTGAGCTTTATGTGAAACATGAAATGCATGCATCTTTCAGTAAGCTTAGAGACCAAGTACAGCTGCTGTATTTTATTTTTGCTTATTTACTTGGATATATGGTTTAAGGGCACTGGAGACATGAAGTTCAAAGGGAACAATTGGTCAAGTGGTGGATTGTGGACCGATATAACTAACTTCACTTCTAATATTCAAGCACAAAACCACATCTATGTAATCTGAAAGTGGATTTTCTTGGGAAAAAAAAATATTAATTCAATAGGAAGAGTTTAAGGTATTGCAGCAAAAATGTGTGGCATATAGGAATTTGGCTTACAGAATCACTGTAACTATGGACAGAGGAACCACTGATGATATTTTTGGGCTTAAAGCTTTCAACAACTAACAATGATTTAAACTTATCTCTCCTCCACCCTCTATTCAATCATTTAACATTTAATTTTCTAAACAACTCTAACCTCCAGCAACAAAACTCATAGCCTGAAATTTTCCAAACCCTAACTTGTCCCATATTTTTCTTATATGGGTGAAATTACAAGAGCAAGCAAGGATTTTCAGCCTGGCCTAAGCATTTCTAGCAGAGTAATTCAGCTATATTGCAGTTTGCTTCATGTACATACATTCTGAGATAGGCAAAGCATCAATAGCTAGATTAAGATATAAATAGTACTGAATAGATGTGTAGAAGTCCTAACCATTTGACTTCCTTGGATCAGGACACTTCTAAAAAATAACATATGCATTTCTTGAAAAATAAATGCCTAGATTCAATATAAAGATATTAATATCTAAGTACATACATAAGTAGAAAGGTAAGTCTCATATAGAATAATTATGATTTTTGGTGTCCTGTCATATTTAAGATCTAAAAAGAACAAACAAAACTCTTCAAATTCACTTTTGGATTTAAAACATAGCTGTAATTTATAATTAGTTACATCTAGTAATGGAAAAAAGGTTAATTTAATTTTTTTTTAAATTATATATAAAACATTAAAGAAAAAGATTATAAAGCACTATCTTTCACACCAAATTTCCATATACACCAATTTCCAATCACAATTTTGAAACACAACTATCTGGATTATGATTAATTTTGGAGGAATGATTGAAGCTCTATTTTCTTATTACTGCTTTTACCCAATTCACAATACAGGACAAGTAAAATTCAAGTATTTCTCAGATCACAAAATATAGACTTGGATCTTTATTCTAAATCAGGATTATTGAAATCCATTGTATAAAAGTCTTCCATTCTGATGGAGAGCAACGGATACCATCTACCTGGACTTGTGCAAAGCTTTTGACATTGTCCCACACGACATCCTTCTCTCTAAACTAGAGAGGCATAGGTTTGATGGATGGACCACTCGGTGGATAAGGTCTTGGCTGGATGGCCACACTCAGGGAGTGGTGGTCAACGGCTCAATATCCAAGTGGAGACCGGTCAAGAGTGACGTCCCTCAGGGGTCCTTGTTGGGCCCGGCCCTGTTCAACATCTTTGTCGGCGACATGGACAGTGGGATAGAGTGCACCCTCAGCAAGTTCGCTGATGACACCAAGCTGTGTGGTGCCGTCGACACGCTGGAAGGGAGGGATGCCATCCAGAGGGGCCTTGACAGGCTGGAGAGGTGGACCCGTGCCAACCTCATGAAGTTCAACCAGGCCAAGTGCAAGGTCTTGCACCTGGGTCATGGCAATCCCAGGCACAAATACAGGCTGGGCGGAGAATGGATGGAGAGCAGCCCTGAGGAGAAGGACTTGGAAGTGCTGGTGGATGAGAAGCTCAACATGAGCCGGCAATGCGCCCTTGCGGCCCAGAAGGCCAACCGTATCCTGGGCTGCATCAAGAGGAGCGTGGCCAGCAGGTCGAGGGAGGTGATTCTGCCCCTCTACTCTGCCCTGGTGA
>JAAGAY010005566.1:13846-27652 GCA_011801015.1 Ardeotis arabs
CTGGAGAAGGTCCAGAGGAGGGCCACAAAGATGATAAGAGGGCTGGAGCACCTCTCCTATGAGGAAAGGCTGAGAGAGTTGGGGCTGTTCAGCCTGGAGAAGAGGAGGCTCCTGGGAGCCCTGATAGCGGTCTTCCAGTACCTCAAGGGGGCCTACAAGAAAGACGGGGAGAGGCTGTTCAGTAGGGCCTGTTGTGATAGGACAAGGGGTAATGGTTTTAAAATAGAGGGGGGTAGATTTACATTGGATATTAGGAAAAATTTTTTACAATGTGAGTTGTAGAACACTGGAACAGGTTGCCCAGAGAGGTGGTGGATGCCCCATCCCTAGAAATGTTCAAGACCAGGCTGGATGAGGCTCTGAGCAACCTGATCTAGTTGGGGATGTCCCTGCTCCTTGAAGGGGGGTTGGACTAGATGACCTTTGAAGGTCCCTTCCAACCCTAACCATTCTATGATTCTATGATTTTAATTGCAAACCTCCTCAGCTTGGCAACTTATTTGGGAGCAGATGGTGAATATGATCAGGTGGTTATAATTGGGCTCTTTCAGTAGAGAAATTCACCATTTCAGTAAATGATAACTAAACAAATTATCTCCTGGCATTTCCAATTCTTTAAATAGCATTCATACATGTACACAATTGAGCACAGAAGACTATCATGTCCTTAGTAATAATTTACAGTATTCTTGCCATCAGTTTAAAGAAAGCATATTTTGCTAATAAGATGAAATTCAAGTAAAATTTATTTTGAATATGGTAAACAGCAAAAGTTTACTACCAACACCCTGCTCAGTACTCCTTGGACTCACGTCCAGATATTAATTTTTTTAAATAGTTCTCATAGCATTTTTTTGGGGTTATCTTATATCTCTATGGAGTCCAATGAAAATGGCATGAATTCTTGTTAGCTTCAAATGATGTTCAGAATAGATGCATACATACTCCACATATTGAAATTCACATGTGATGGTTATATTCCTCAAGATTAGATATATAAAATATTTCTAGTAAAGCTGAAAGGTTCAGATTTTTACTTTGATTTTTTAAGTCAGCTAGTGTGAACTAATTTCTGAACAAATGCATAGTTTTAAAAAAGCAAACAGATTTTCTACCTGTAGCTAGTTATAATCATGAATGGAAAACACCTGATCCATTTTCATCTGTTTTAAAGGGCAGAAACATGATTTAAAAAAATATTTTAATGAGGAAGTATTTTAAGGAGAACCATCGGGACTTGGATATATATTCCTTCCCTGCATTAATTCTGGGGTTTTTTTCTGGTTTTGTTTAGTGAGGGGGGGCCTACGGTGGTGGCTTCTGTAGGAAACTGCTAGAAGTCGCTCCCCTTTGTTTAGTGGACTTGGCCGGGCCTAGGGTGGACCCGCTGCTGGCCAAGGCCAAACTAATTTGTAGCAGAATGTCGCGTGATAACGCCTCTGCGATAACGTATTTAAGAAGGGGAAAAACAGGAAAAAAAAAAGGGAGAAGATGTGAAGCAGCTGAGTGGGGGCAGAGAGGGGGAGGCGTAAGCCTCGTGGGCCTTGCAGGCCTCACCCTCTGGCCTCCCGCTGGGCGGCTGTCTGGGCCCAACTCAGCCCGGCCTGGCTGCAAGAAGTGGAGAGGAGATGAGAAGTGAATAAGATGTAAAAAGGATCCTGAGAGGCGTCTGCCAGCCTGTTGTGAGGAATGGCTGCAGACACCAAGATCAGTGAAGAAGGAGAGGGAGGAGTAATGTGGCTCCTGGCCAAGATTCCCCTGCAGCCTGTGGTGATGACCATGGTGTAGCAGGTTGTCCCCCTGCAGTACATGGAGGTCCACAGAGGGGCAGAGATTCACCTGCAGCCTGTGGAGGACCCCACACTAGAGCAGGTGGATGCCTGAAGGAGGCTGAGGCCTGAAGGAGGCTGTGGCCCATGGAGGGCCTGCTGGGGCAGCTGTTCTGGAGGGACTGCACTCCGTGGAAGAGATGACCCACGCCGGAGCAGTTTCACGAAGGACTGTGGCCCGTGGGAGGGACCCCATGATGGAGCAGGGGAGGAATGCGAGGAGTTCTTCCCCCGATGACGAAGCAGCGGCGTAAAACAACGCGTGATGAACTGACCGTGACCCCCATTCCCTCTTCCCCCCTGTGCCGCTCAGGGGGGAAGGTAGTAGAGATAATGTTAAGCCTGGGAAGAGGGAGGGGTGGGGGGAGCTTATCTTGTTCCCTGTTTCATTTTCCTGCTAGTTTTAGAAATAAATGAATAGTTTTCTCCAAGTCGAGCCTGTTTTGCCCGTGACGGTGACTTTAAGGATTTCTCCCTGTCCTTATCTCAAACCTTGAGCCATTTTTCCTTATATTATCTCTCCCTATTCACTTGGAGGGTGGGAGGAGTGAGAGACTGCGTAGTCTGGTCCCGATCGGGGCTGAACTACGACTGGGTTTTTTATCCAATAACTGCCTAATGTAAGAAGTATGAGCAGAACTAAGAGCAGAATGAAGCTTTATTCCCATCCTTTATAGATATGATAATTTTTAATCTACTTCTACCATGACAACTGGAAACTAAAAGAGATTTTCTGAAGTCTCTTTTATTGATCCTTGCTGGTATAAAAGATATGAGTGCCTGATCATTTGATATTATATTGTCTTCCGTGATGCAAAAAGATCTTGGTTTATATTTCACTGACTGCTTATCTATCTGAAAACTGATAAATGCTTCTGGAGATTTTAATTTTCTATTTAAATGCTAGTAATGCATCCAAAAGTAAGACTTACAGCTTTTTCACATCCAGTTCAGAATGTATCAGGTGTAATAGGCTTAGGCACAACACAGTTTTATTTCTTTTAAATTCCTACTTGGCTATAAATTGTGAGTCTTCCTAGTCACCTGTAAATACATTAAATGGGATTTTTTTATCACTGCTGTGATACTTTTCTGCTTATCACCATCAACAAGATCCTTCTTTGAGTGTAGAGGCTCTATAACAAAAGAATTGCAGGCTGTGATTATTTGATCACTTTATTGTTCCTGATTCATGATTTATGGCATCAAAGCTAACATGGCTATTCCCATATGTAACATGAAGGCAATGTTTGTAGGTTTGGGCCCAATTGACACTAACAAATACAAGTATTAAATTTGTACCTATCCTTGCTTTTTTCACAGTCTCACTCTGTCCCACATTACCATTATTTTCTAAGTTAAAATTTTGGATTTTAAGTAAAGACTGCCTTAGTGGGAAAATATTTGGTTTTTTTCTCACTTATTTCCAAAGAGAAAGGAAACTTCAAAGGACCTTTGAAAATTATTTGTATACCATTCTACTTTGTGAATATCCTGATGTATAGGGCCAAGGAGTGCAGTGAGCAAGCTGACAATATTCTCAGTGGATAAACAAATAATTCAGATATCCTAAAGAAAGCCTAATTTGAAAAGTTATATCACTTCCTATTTTTGAACCAGTTATACAGGCACTAATATTTGCCAGAGTGGAAGATTTTGTATGTTAGCTTTCCAAATAATTTTATTAGATCAATACACATTTCAGTTTTCTTTAACAGGAAGCTGATAAGGCTATATTTTCTACTGACTACAATTAGAAAATAATGTAATTGTGTGGTCTGTCTTGCAGTTTGGCTGCAGGAGAAGGAAAGACAAATAAATTGGATCTGGGAAAAGAGTCTTCAAGTTTAATGTACTCTTAGACCACACTTTAGTTTAGAAACTAAAGATTATTTTATTCATCAGTATGAGAGTCTGTGTAAGGAAGTAAATCACTTTTAAAACTGAATATTAATTTTCCTTATATCTCTATTAATAGTGTAATCCTTTTTTTTTTTCCCCTCACACAGTAACTGATATAAAAAGTTAGCATCTTTGTATTCTAAAATCTGCATCTTATTTTAAATGCTACATGTTTCCATGGAAAAAATACTTTCTCCATTAAGTATATAAAATTTTGTTTTTAAATTCAGTGAAAGTAGCAGGAAGTCTTGCATCGGTTAAAGATGGCTAGTCACTATTTAATAGTGGTGTGACACTTTTTTCCTGATAAAGGCAAACACAAAATTATGAAGCTTAAGAATTGAATTTCAATAGCACCATTAAAAACATTTAAAAATTCCATCATTTGCTTCTGATTTTTTTTTAAATATAATTTATCTGCACAGTCATAACTTGTGAGCACAATACATCATTAAAGTAATATTACAGTTTTTGAACTGTTAAATTATGATCCATTTTGTATAATTTAAAAGCCTCTGAGATTCTGAGTTTTCTCTAGTGTTTATTTTTAAATTTCTAACATGTACCACAGAAATTAGTTATAGTGATGAATTTCTGTTTTGTAATTATTAGTTTTTTAGATTAAGCGTTTTATCTTTCTGGCTGCAGACAAATAAATATAATTTACACACAGAGCAGTCTATTACACTCTTTCAGTGCATGGGGTTTCAATTTTTTTTTCAATCCAAGTGCAATCCCAGTGGCTATCTAACAAAATACAGTGTAGTGATCAGAAGCTACAGAACAATTATTAGCACATTGGCACATTACCATGCAGGGAAAGATCAGTGCTGGACCTTACAGGAAGAACTGTTCTGATATTTTAAAGCTGATTTTCCTCCATGTTTTTCAGAATAACTATCTAACATTTAGATTATTATTATGCAATTGTTGCAATTATGCACAATTATCATAGCTTAATATATTAAATTCTTGGTTTATTCATTGCAAATTATTTGTATAATCTGATGACAGTGATAGGTTACAAGCATAGAAATGCTGATGTTCTTAAACAAACAGATTTTATAGCCTTTGATTGTCCTTTTCCATCTTTATCAACACCACTTCCTGAGTTAATCTCGCAAGATGTGGGCATTTTTCTCAAAATGCATGCAGCACATTCATCTGTACTGCACCACAAACACCACCACCTCAGCACAGCCCGGCTAATTCCGTGTGTCATCTGAATGGGAGAAGTCCCAGCTGCTGCATGATTGATTGACCTTCCTGTGCCTAGTAGCTACTGTTGACTGTATGAGTTCTAATTGTTTAATGAATCATGAAAAAGTCTGTAGGGTGATTTGAATGGTTTCTGTTCCAATGCACGTTTATGATGCAACAGGATGTATCAGCAGTAAACAGGCAGAGAGGTAATCATGCCAAAACTGCTGCTTGGCATATTGACTGGTCATATATCTGTACCAAGAAGAGTCATTCATAGGATGTGCCAGATATTTCATATTTCCAGAAGCATCCTTGACATTAGTGTCCAAAATACTTTCTGTTTCTCAGTTGTTCACCAGATAAAGTCCATCTGATTGCCTTCTGAGTGTGGTTGAGAATAATTGCAAGCTGTAATGCCCTTCTTGCTCAGGACTTTCTGAAACATCTTACAGCATCATTCTTCTATTTTTTTATCTAAGTACTTCTCTGGTCTTTGTTCTATTCCTTTGCTGGAATCTCCAGCCAGTGATTGACTTGTTAAGGTGGTTGCTAATAACAGTCTTGTCATTATGACAAAACTGTAAATACAGAAGGTATTCTTAAGGAAAGGATACAAGATTTCTCCATGGGTGACATATGAAACATTGTTAAAATATGTGGTTCAGATGTGACCACCAAGGAATGCCTGAAGAAAACTCTAAGGGCCCAGATGTGTCTGAGATTTCTCCCCTTGAATTCCTACTTGGCATGTTCTCAAGACAACATAGAAGGAAGATTAAGGACAATCAATGTGAATAGCTAGGAAATTTGACTTCAAGAGCAGTACTTAGAACTTCGTCAATGTGGTCAATGTTCTGAGCATGAGCAAGGTTTGAGTTCTATCATCATTAAATTTATTCTTTAGAAAAGTAGTGGCTATTCTCAATTAGCATTTGATTTGTCCTACTACTTTTACCAGGTACCTCTATATTTCTGCAATGACAAGAATATGGAGGAAAGCTAATATACCTGGAATTGCCTATTCTTCTTTTACATTTGCAATAATAAAATTAAATTGCTCACACAACTTTTGAGACGTTGCATGTTATAAAGTGTTTTACAAAGTAATGAATTAGATGTTGGTAATAGTGTGCCCTGTAGGCAAACAGAGATGCTATTGTGCTATAACAATTGTTCATACACAGACATAGAATTGCAACCTGATTTTATATTGAGAGTATGAATAGAGAGGACACTGAGGTTATTCTCTACTCATTTTGTATAGTTCCAAAAGCTCTGAGAATTTTCACCTGAATAGAAAAAGGCGTATGAGGCAGAAAGAACAGCTATAGATGAAGAAACTATTTACAGCTACATTTTTCCTGATTTAACCATTAGAATTAGCTAACCAAAAGCCTTTGTTGACCTTGTGATTTGTCAATATGCAAAAAGGGTGTAGTCACAGAGCAAGAATATTCAACAGTATTCACATTTTGTTTGCAAATCACCATATCCAACTTTATCAGCAATATAAAGAAACTATTGTGAGTGAAGCCTATGAATTTTTTAAAGCGATAATGAAGATCTGAATAAATAATTTATTCATTGTCCCTTTTGGCCAGTCTTCTCAGACTAATTGCATCTGATCCCTTCCTGACTATGTCCCAGTTCGATTCCCTGTGAATGGGAATCTTTCTACTGCTATATCATCTCTAGAAGAGATTTACATAAGAAACTAAACAAATTATTTTTTATTAAACAGGAAATTTAAGTCCTCATTTAAAGGGAAGGCACTGCAGACAGGGGAAGCAGTGGTTATTTGAAGGTCTCCTTCTCATCTAGTTTACTACAGAAAGGCTTTTGTAATTACATTTATCTACCTGATTCTTTCTTCTTCCTAATGTAATATTTTTGAACCAATCAGCCAGTCACAGACTAACTTTACAGTCTTAGCTTTACAGTCTTGGCAATATAATTTTTTTGCAGAAACTAGTGACTACAGAGACATAAGAGAAGTGGATGAAGAAAAAATATGTTTGCTCTCTCCACTGTCCCTTCACAAAGGAGCTCTGAACTTGCCACAGCATATAGAATCATAGAATTATTAGGGCTGGAAGGGACCTTTAAAGGTCATCTAGTCCAACTCCCCTGCAAGGAGCAGGGACAACTCCAACTGGATCAGATTGCTCAGAGCCCTGTCCAACCTGGCCTTGAACGTTTCCAGGGATGGGGCATCCACCACCTCTCTGGGCAACCTGTTCCTGTGTTCCACCACCCTCAGTGTAAAATTTTTTCTCCTAATATCTAATCTAAATCTACCTCCCTCTACTTTAAAACTATTACCCCTTGTCCAATCACAACAGGACCTGCTGAAAAGCTTCTCCCCATCTTTCCTGTAGGTGCCCTTTAGGTACTGGAAGACCACTGTAAGGTCTTACTGGAGCCTTCTCTTCTCCAGGCTGTACAGTCCCAACTCTCTCAGCCTGTGCTCATAGGAGAGATGCGATAGTCTTTATGCAAGTGTGCAAAATATTTGAGGCAAGTATAGGAGATTCACAGAACCACAAAACATATGAGGTCAGAAGGGACCCCTGGAGATTAGTTCATTGTGCCTGCTCAAAGCAGGGTCAACTCGAGCAGGTTGCTCAGTACCAACTCTTGTTGGGTTTTGAAAATCTCCGTGGATGGAGACTCCAGAACTTTACTTAGCAGACTGTTCCAGTGTTCAGTCACCCATAGAGAAAATGGGTTTTTTTAGATGAAATTGCAGTAATAAAGGATGCTGGAGAAGACAGGAGATAATGGAGAATCTACAGGTAGCCTGTTGTGTGGTAAAATGAATATAAGGGAGAATTTAGTGTTGAAATGGAGATGGGGATGCCTTGCAGCCATAGGATGAAAGTAGCACTACTACAGTAAGGTAGTACTTAGTATGAGAATATTAAGCAAGAATAAATCAACCTTCAATTCTTAATACTTCTGACCATCATGGAAAACTTATTTTTTTTCTTAGAATCTATTTAAAAAAAAATAAGTCTGGGAAATTTTCAAGACATATAGGTGTGATAAAACTATCTGTTGTGGAATAGGAGGTGCTTTTTTTTTTTTTTTTTTTTTTTTTTTTTTTTTTTTTTTTTTTTTTTTTTTTTTTTTTTTTTTTGTCTACTTTATTTATATCCCCAAATTGTTTTGGTATAGAAGCAACATTTCCTACTGTGGAAGGATTAACCTTATGACTCCTAACCTAGTTATCTGTTGTTATCTTGTGTGGAAAGATAGAAACTTATTTCCTAGTCAGCTGGGTCACTATCACTACAGTGATAGTTTTGGAAAAGCAATAAATGTACTGCAATTTTGGAGTATACAAATGTGTGAATATACAGAGATGTGTCCTCGCATTTGCTCTAGTATGGCTGCCACAAGCATTAAAAACTCCTTCCTGGTACCAAATAGGAACTTCTCTTTTAAAGGCTCAAAAACAATTAACTAAGCATTATCTATTTGCTTTAGGAATCATAGAGTAATTTAGGTTGGAAGTGACCTCCATAAGTCATCTATTCAAATTTATTGTTCAAAGTAGATTCACTCAGATAAGGTTGCCCAGGGCCTTGTCTAGCTGAATTTTTAAAATCTCCAAGGATGGTAATTGTAGAACCTCTCTGGGATACTGGTTTCAATATATGACCACCCTCATGGTAACTTTTTTTCTCATGATATCTAGTCAGAATACTCCATGTTCCAGCTTGTGCATGATGCCTCTCATCCTTTTATCTCCTGGAAGATATTGACTCCATCTTCTCTATCCTCTCCTATTAGATAAACACAGATAGCTACAAGATTTCCCTTGAGTCTTCTTAAGGTTGAACAAAAGCAGTTTTCTCAGCTTTTCCTGGTATATCAGGTAGTCCAACCCTTTAATTCTCCTGGTCGCTCTTCAATGGACTTTTTGTCCCGCAGAGCCCTGAACTGAGCACAGCTATCACAATGCAGTCTCTCAACTTCTGGCTGAAGAAGAATCACTCCCCTCAACCTGCTCACTACAAGTTTTTGTAGCTAAGAGAGTCATGTAACATCTAGAAATAGGTGCACTTATCAGAATATAATGAATACTGTTTTTTCTTGAACCTCAATATAAGCATATTAGTGTAGAGTAACCCAGCAACCGTATATAGTTGTTGTGAAACACAGTGATGACATAGGTAGGTATGATGGATTTTACATACACATTTTTAAGTATATGAGCAATGTAACCACCAAAGGAGCAAATAAAAATATCTGTAGTTGCATGTATGAGGCATCCAAGTAACATAAAGTTGCTAGACAAAGGACACAATAAACACAAAGGACTGCAAATAGGCAGGACATCCACCTGAATGCACTAGGATGACTGACAAAAATGAAAACAAGACAGGAAGCATATGGAGCAGATAAGATCCCTTTATTATTTTTGAGCCGGATATTAGAACAAAACAGTACAAAAACAACAGGCAAAGATAAGCAGAAAAGAAAGCAGAAAAGCACTCTTCTTCATTAGCAAGGATCACCTTGACCATAGCCATCAATGCTAACTGTATGGCATCAGCTTCGTGGTATTGTACACTCACAGTAGGATATAAGTGTTATAAGACTGATCGTTGTGTACATTTAGTAATACTGATTAATAATGTATAAGAATTAAATGTGAGCATAAAATATGTTGTTAACAAATGAATTCAGTCACATTCACATTTAAAGTTTGGTTTTGAAGATTAAAACTGACCTGTTTTTTTCAGTCTCTTTAACACTCCTGGTACAGCAATCTGATTCCCTGTCTGTCACACATATATTTATGTTTTGCAGTTCCTGATATAGCCCTACATGTACTTGGTTTCTTTGCTTCAGTAACATATTGCTGATTCATGCTCAGCTTGCCTACCAGAAGCCCCAGGTCTTTTTCTGCTTTCTTGACAGTTGCCCCCAGTCTTTACTGGGTCATGGTATTATCCCATTCCTGGTGCTGGACTTTGCAGTTGCCTTTTTCAAATTACATTAAATTCCTGATAAGTCATTTCTTCAGCCTGACCAGGTCACACTGAATAGCAACTCTGCCCTCCAGTGTATCACCCACAATGTTGGATCATCTGTAAACTTGCTGAGAGTACCATCCATCTCACTCCAGGTGATAATAAGCAGTGCTGACCACAGGCTGCAAGATGGACTTTGTAGAGCTGATCACAACCCTTAAAGCTCAGCAGTTCAGCCAATTTTCCACCTATCTTTTAGTCCATCAGTTTTCTTGGTCATTCTTTTTGGCATTTTGCCACCCCTATTTGACACTTGTGTGCTTAAAAATGTGCTACTACTGATTTTGGCTCTAAGGAGGTCATTCCTGAAGACCAACCCACTCTCGTAGTCCCCTTTGCCCTCTATGGCAGTCTTCCATGGCAATCTGCCATACATATCCCTGAACTAGACAAAATCCACTTTCATTAAGAAGAATTGCAATTTCATTATTCATTTTTCTCACTTCTCCCAGTATTTCAAAAGCCATAATCTCATGACTGTTGAAGCCAAAGTAAAAAGCAAGAGAATAAACACTTGACTAGAGGGAGTAAGAAAAAAAACCCACATAAAATTTCCATGAAAAATCATCAGACCTATTCAGATCAAAGTTCTAAAAAGCCACACAAACATTTGATCATCATAATAGCAAGACACTTGAAGTAAAAACCTTTCTAGTGTTCATAAAATTGCTTGTTTAATTAACAGGGAGGAAGAAAACAGGACTGTCTTCCCTTCACACACATGTCCAAGCAAAAATAAGTCTTTGCAATTAAATAATTATTTAGGGAAAAGATGAAAAATATGATCTTCACTTTTACATAAGTCCTCAGAATAAACATATTGGCTGAACCTGTACTAACAAGCCAAGTAAGTGTGAAGCTGCAGCTTTCTTTGCTAGCTGACTACAAGGGTGGTGTAGTTTAGCCCTGCTCGGGAGCAAGCTATGCAGTCTCTCACTCACTCCCCCCACCCTCCAAGGGAATGGAGGAGAGAGAAAATAACAAAAAGGCTCGAGGTGCGGCCTCACCAGTGCCAAGTACAGGGGCACAATCACTTCCCTACTCCTACTGGCCACACTGTTCCTCATGCAAGCCAGGATGCTCTTGGCCTTCTTGGCCACCTGGGCACATCGCTGGCTCATGCTCAGCTGCCTGCCAACCAGCACTCCCAGGTCCCTTTCTGACGGGCAGCTTTCCAGCCACTCTTCACAAGCCTGTAGCATTGCATGGGGTTGTTGTGATCCAAGTGCAGGACCCGGCACTTGGCCTTGTTGAACCTCATACAGTTCACCTTGGCCCATCAATCCAGCCTGTCCAGATCCCTCTGCAGAGCCTTCCTACCCTCAAGCAGATTGATGCTCCCACTCAGGTTGGTGTCATCTGCAAACTTACTGAGGGACCACTCAATCTCCTCATCCAGATCATTGATGAAAATGTTAAACAAGACTGGCCTCAAAACTGAGCCCTAGGGAACACTGCTTGTGACTGGCTGCCAACTGGATTTAACTCCGTTCAGCGCAACTTTCTGGACTCGGCCATCCAGCCAGTTTTTAACCCATTGCAGAGGAGATGGGTTAAAAACTTCTCACATTCCTCCCCTGCTCCAGTGTGGAGTCCCTCCCACGGGCTACAGTCCTTGATGAACTGCTCCAGTGTGGGTTGTTTTTTTCCATGAGGTGCAGTCCCTCAGAAACAGGCTACCCCAGCACAGGCCCTCCATGGGCCACAGCCTCCTCTGGCAATCTGCCTGCCCTCCACGGGCTGCAGGTGGATATCTGCTCCTCAGTGGACCTCCATGGGCTGCAGGGGGGCAACCTGCTTCACTGTGGTCTTCACCACGGGCCCTCTCTGCCCCCACTTCTGCTTCTTCACTTCTTCCTCTTTATTTTTTTTTTTTTTTTAACTTTACTCCTTCTTAATGTTATCGCAGAGACTTTATCACTGAACATTCCATTACCAATTGGCTCGCCCCCGGCCAGCAGTGTGTCTGCCCTAGACCCAACCAAGTTCACCAGACCAAAGGGGAAACTTCCTAGCAGCTTCTCGCAGAATACTTTTCTATATTTACTTTGTCTGTTTTCCCATGGATAAGGAGCTTGGCTATGTTGATACTTGGATACTGGTTTTTTAAAAAAAAAGAAGTATCCCATTAAAGAAGGTGTTTTAACCAAATCCTTGTCCTGTACCTTCATGCATATGCACATACATATGTATACACAAATACAATTATTTGAGATGTACTTTACAGTTTTTTAAGGCATTCATGAGATTACATTTTCACATATTTTCCATCTGTATCATCATCCATTTTCAGCTAGGGCTTCTTCTGAGTATCTGAGTGCCAGGTTGAGCCCAGTAATGAGACAGTGTTACGTCTTATGACATATTTTAAATTTAGCTTAGAAAGCAATAGGAAAGAAAAATCCAGGGATAACAGTAAAGAACAGATGAGTAGGAACATCTGTTTTCTCAGTATTAGCTCAAGTTATCCCTTCGTAGTTTTGTGCTGTTACACTACACTATTCTGTACTTACATTTTCATACAGATTTTTTCTTGCCTTTTTCCTTTACCGTCTATTAAATTGTACTATAATATATTTTATTTCATACCACTATCACTAAGGCATGCAATGCTTTGCACGAATGTAGATGTCAGAGCATCCTACTTTGCTCAAAGCACTATGAAAAAATATTTAACATTATTTATTCAATCATTTAATCATCATAGAAGGAGGAAGACAATCTTTCTTATTTTCTTTTTGTCCTGGTTTCAGCAGGGATGGAGTTAATTTCCTTCTCAGTAGCCGGTGTGTTTTGGATTTCATGTTTTGGATTTCACCACACTTTCATACAGCAGAGTTCACCTACAGATGTAGGGATATTAAATAATTCTCTGTTGTTTTATAAGATCCCTGAGAATTGTCCCCTCTCTCACACAGACTCCTTCCTGAAATCATTTACAGCATATCTTATCCTTTTGCTCTTTGGCTCTCATAATTATTGGTTATTAATTGCCAGGTCACTTAGGAATTGAATTATAGCACTCATATATTTCCCTTAGGGTACTGATTATCCACTTCTCTTTCCTCTGATAGCAATAAAAGACTCTCATGAAATTACTGACTGCCAGCACTGTGTTGTTGCTACAGTTGAAACTCATTTTTGTCAGGATATCACAAAAAAAAAATTATTTCTGCATAATTAATATAACGACTGCATATGAAATAGAGATGAAAGCCTGCTCGAAGAGTTTCTTTAACTTCAAAGAAACAAAGCAAATATACATATAATTGCATTAAAAGCTAAATTACTGAAAAGTAGATTTTTTAAAAAATTATATAATATATAAATTCAGTCTAAAATTGCTACAAGAATAGTCTTTTACTGAAAAGGTATATAATGCAATCTCTGGGTTTGTGTCCCTACTATGACAAACAGGCCAAGAGACCCCTTTTATAAACAAATTATTTTTTAAAGCAATTGAGCTTATACCTTTCCAAAACTTAGTAAAAGATTGTGACAGAACCTCACTGTTGGATAGAAATCTTTTCATTTACAGCCTGAACGCATCATGTCCAGGTAGAATCTACAGGTTTTGGCATTACCATTGATACTTGTTGCGTGTGGGGCTCTTTCCCTCTTTTCCTTATATAGCCTACTGCTTTGTTACCAGATGTCTGTCATATCCTTCCAGGGAGTAATTTTGCTAGACCTATTGAGTATACAGCTTTTATTCTCTTCCAAGATAGTAGCAGCACTCTTTAAGATGCATTATGTTTAATAGGAGATGCGATTAAGAATATTAGGATACTGAGAGACAAAATACTGGCCTTGTACAACTTCTGACTCTT
>JAAGAY010005576.1:0-71548 GCA_011801015.1 Ardeotis arabs
CATTACTCCTCCCCCTCCTTCTGAACTGACCTTGGCGTCTGCAGCTGTTCCTCTCACAAGAAAAGTTCTTCACAACAGGCAGGCAGATGCCTCTCAGAATCTCTTCACATCATCCATCTCATCTCCTCTCCACTTCTTGCAGCTGGGCCGGACTGAGTTGGGCCCAGTCAGCTGCCTGGTGAGAGGCCAGAGGCTGAGGCCTGCAAGGCCCATGAGGCCTGCGCCTCCCCCTCTGGGCCTCTGCCCCCACTCAGCTTCTTCACATCTTCTTTTTTTTTTTCCTGTTTTCCCTTTCTTAAATAAGTTATCGCAGAGGTGTTATCATGGAACATTCTGCTACCAGTTGGCTTGGCCTTGGCCAGCAGTGGGTCTGCCCTAGGCCCGGCCGAGTCCGCTGAACAAAGGGGAGCAACTTCTAGCAGTTTCCTACAGAAGCTTCGACCTTAGGCCCCCCCTCACTAAACAAAACCACAACAATGTGAGATTTTATACTAAGTTAACACTAAAAGGTAAATGCGCAAAATAACAGGTATTTAAATGCATGCCACTTTCACTTTGGCACAAATTGTTATTTCCAGAAGAAAAAAAAATTATTCCAGCATCCCCTGTCCAAATAAAACTTTGAATGAAGATATTGGGAATCTGACTCTCCTGAAAAAAAGTAGCTATTGTGGGTTGAACCCGGACAACAACTGCGTAGACACGAGTCTCTTGCTTGTGCCACCACTGTCCCACAATTCCAGCGGAATGGGGCAGAAAGATGTTCATGACTTGAGCTCTGTTGTGGTGATTAGGAGGGGAGAGATGGTGTGTTGCGTTGAATTGTTGGGTGCAGAAGCCAGCTCAGGTTCAGTCCCTACTTCACTTAACAGATTCCTTGCAAGGCTCATCTTTACTGGTTTGGATGGCTTCTGCTGTGGTACTTTTAATGAAATATAGCTATGGTGACAACTCAAATAATGGGTTGTTTTTCCTCCAGGGTTAGATCTCCTGGAGGTAAGCATCAGATTTCTCCATCCTCCTGCATTAACCACCAAATGCACCTGGGTCCTTAAGCAAAATCAATCCCATGAATGGCTTTGCCTTTTCCCAAGGAAGGAGTAACTCATGCTTTCTCAGCCAGTTCTCTATGTGTGCTACGGGAACTCTGTCTCCTTCCACAGTATGTATGGGTTTTGCTTGGGCGGGACCAAGTGTGTTAGCAGATCCTCTAGTGTTTACTAGACATATGGCTTCTAGTAAATATGCATCACAGTGCTTGAATGTCCCAGTACTCATTGCTTTCAGTTTACTTTAATGGTCCGTTGCATCATTCAATCTTTGCAGCTGGTGCATTATAGGGGATGTGGTATACCCAGTCAATGCTGTGTTTCTTGCGCTGGTGTCTATGAAGTTGTTTCAGAAATGAATCCCATTGTCTGATTCAGTTTTTTGGGGGTGTTATGTCATCATAAAACTTGTTTTTCAAAGCTCAAGGTGTTCTGGGTGGTGGTATTGGTTACACGGTATGTTTCTAACCATCCAGTAGTCAACCTCCACCACAGCAAACATGTGATGTTTGCATCAGCATGTTCATGGTAGTGTGATATACTTGGTCTTTCAGACCTTCCTGTTTTAATATCTCAGCCACTGTCCTCTGTGTCAGAAAGGTGTTCCCTGTTTGGCTTGCTTGATTATGGCATCATGTTTTGCATTTGTAGATATCCTGTGTAGTAAAGTCCACCCCTTGATCATGAGACCGACTGTGTGTTGTGTATTTTCGTAGACATCTTGATGATTTCTTGGGCCTACCAAGGTATGAGTAACTCACCCTTACATTCACAATCTAGATCCACATGAGCCAGTTTAATTCTAGCAGCCTGGTCTACCTGTTGCTTGTTCTGATGTTCAGGAGTGGTGCAGTTCTCAGGCATGTGAGCATCTATGTGACAGAACTTTACAACAAGGTTCTTTACTCAGGCAGCAATGTCCTGCTACAACATAGTGGCCCAGACATATTTACCCCTGTGCTGCCAATTGGATCCATGACTCTGCGCAGAGGGAGAGTTCTGGCCACATTTCTCATTCAGTGATATATAAAAGCAACTGGCTAGCTTTCACCTCTGCACACGAACTTAACTTGTCTTTTCCTTTGGTTTCTGTACTTGTGTGAGACTCCATATAGCAACTTTCCACTTCCAGTGGATTACCAGATTGTGATGGGACTCCTTAGTAAACAAAGCATATTGCTTCTAATTTTCTGGTAACATATTATACACTGGGACCTTTTCAATGTGAGTTATCTCCTTGGGCAGTGCTCTGAAATCTCTGCCTTCTGGCCAGTTTATGATCTCTACCAGGAGTCCTGGGTACTTGGGGTTCCCCATCGGAGCCCATTGCATTATCAATGCTACCCACTTATTCCATGTAGTGTCAGTTACATGATGTGTAGATGGGACCCTTCATTTGAATGTCCAGTACAGCACAGATATTTGTGGTGCCAGGAAGAGCTGTGCTTCTCTACCACCTACTTCTGAAGCATCTTGAACCACTTTGTGTCCCAGTAGTATTTCTTTTTCAGTTAGAGTGTAGTGGGCCTCAGATCCTCTGTGCCCAGCTCCAAAACCCTAGAGGCTGACCTTGAGTCTCACCGGGTGCTTTCTGCCAGAGTTTCTAGTTTCAGTGATGTTTCCTGGCTGTGGTGTAGACCATGTTTCTTATATCTGATCCTGTCCAACTGTCTAAGGGCTACTGCATTAAATACTTCCTGTTTGTTCTCTTAAAAGGTTTGTTGCTGCTCAGGGTCCTGGTGGAAATACTTATTTTGTGTCACTCAGTGGAGCGGACTACCAAATTGACTGTAACTAAGGATATGCCACTTTATTTACAAAAGTTAAGTTTCTGGAGCAGGTCCTTAGCCCTTGCTTTGTTTTGGGCAAAACCAGCTTTTAGGGAAAATAATAATCCAAATATTTTTTTCTCAAACACTTCCTTCTCTGTGTTGTCCCACATCTTGATGTCATTAACATATTGCAAGTGCTGAGTGGCTTCACTCTATTCCAGTGCAGTCTGTATCAATCCATGGCAAATAGTAGGGCTGTGCTTCCATGAGGCAGCCAGTTGCTGGTATTGGACATGCCTCCAAGTGGAAGCAAACTGTGGCCTACAGAGAAAAAAACATTGAACATATCAGTTGTGGCATATCACCTGCCTGCCTTTGACTCCAGTTTGTATTGGAGTTCTAGTGGGTGGGATATGTGAGCACTCAGTGTTAGAGTGTTTTTGTTCAGGTCACAATAGTCTACTGTTAGTCTCCACCCTCCATCAGACTTTTGCAGTGGCTGAATGGGACTATTAAAGGATGATTAAGCCTTGCTAATGACTTCTTAATTCTCCAGTGTATGAATCATTTTATGGATGGGAACCAGAGGGTCTTGGATGATGCAATATTGCTGCCAGTGCACCATAATGATGGCAGTTGGCACCTACTGTTCTTTGAAACACAGCAACCTGACAACAGAAGGATCATCTGAGAGGTCAGGCAAAGTAAACAGCTGTTTAGTCTTCTCTGTATTCATGGTGGCTACACCAAAGGCCCACTGGTACCTTGGGCCTTTTCTAAGGTAGTCTAGGCCAAGGATGCCCAGAGCATTTGGACTAGTCCACAAAAGGGTGCTTCTGCCGCTTGTTCCCTGTGAGGCTCACTTCAGTCTCCAACAAAGACACTAGTTGGGATCCCCTGTCACTCCAAAAATCCATACGGGTTCTGCCCTTATGTACCCTGATGGCATTAGGTTATACTGTGCATCACTGTCTGCCAAAGCATTACACTCCCATGAGTTTGATGTGCCAGGCAATCTGTTCCATGCAGTCCAGTAAACCTAGTTGTCCCTTCCTGTGCTTGGCTGGCGGCAAAGCCCCTCTATTGCTGGTCAGAGAATTTATTACCTGATTCCTATAACTGCAAACCAGAAGTCCCTTCATCAAGATCAGAAGTGGAAGTGTCCTCAGATCTTCTGCTGCATCTGGGAGAGTAACCTTCCTGGATGCATGCTTTTTGGCCAGTGCTTTTCCTTGCAGTTCCCCTACGTCCAACCTAGAAGCCAATGCGCGTGCATTGCCTCTCTTCCTCATGCCCTCTCAGTGGTCATATACCTAGAACCACAGGGTGGCAGATGGCATGCACCCATAGTTCCCTTTGCGTTTGCCCTGACTCCATATGGCACTTACGATAGCTGAGACACCAGCCTGTAGGGAAAAAGACGACTTGTTCTCTTTGAGTTACTGGACCTGTTTGGACCCTTTCTCCATAGCCAAGACACAAACTCATAGGATTGGGGAAAAGAAATTCTCTTCAATTTACCAGCACTGGCCAGCCTACACACAGTTGTTGCCTCAATGTCTACCCAGTCCATTGTCACCAGGGTGCTGGCATTGCTAGCAGCTCCACTGATGACACTGGGGTCGCTGCTGGTGTGTAAAGGCTGTGTCTGCACTAGCAAGTAGTGTAGTACAACAGGAGTGAACTTACAACAAAACAGTTTGTGGTTAAAGACCTGAAATCTGCATGTTTATGTACGTATGCATATTTCAAGGGATTTACCTGAGATTTGCTCTATTCTGGTCTTGTCAACAGGAGCTGAAGATTTAGATGCTTCTGAAGTACAATGTCAGTTTACCTTAATTCGAAAGGGATGCAATTTTGTCCTCTGAGACTATTCTGCAATGCAAACCAAGGCAGTGTGAAAGGTGATAAGAGATATTTGGTTCAAAAGTGTATTCCTGACCTAAACCAAAATGTTAATGCACTTAGTTAAGCATGCAAACATACCCTACTGCAACTTGCAAGAGCTCTGCTGAAAATGAGCTGAACTAAATGGCATCATGAATAACTTATTATTTTCCATATATTCCAACAGTAAATACTTCTAATGCTGAGTACACTGTGCCTGTGTTCCTATAGATCCTGTCAGGTATAATTTATGTAAGCAGGTATAACATGCTGTACTCCGTCTTCCCAAGGTTCTTTTTTAAGCAACTCATAGGCTTACATTTATGCACATGAAGCTAAAATGAGATAAAAGAGTGGAAATTTATATCCTTTTAAAATTGAGTGTGTTTTGGGAAGCTTTTTGTTGCTTTTGAGTTTCCTGTGTCTCATTTTTAAATATATGAACTTAAATAGGATTTCAAGGAAAATAGTATAGAATAAACAAACTGTTGGTAAACAATGTATATTTGCATAATAGAAAACAAATAAAGCTTGTTGAGAGAAAGAGGTGTATGAAACAATGCAAGGCTTCAATGGAAGATTCCTGTGTTAGAACCATGCAGATGCTTTTGTTCATTTAAGAAACTAGCGTACTACTGGGTTACATGTAATAATTTCTGTCTTTTGACTTCTATGAGTCTGTGTAAGAAAGCTAGACTTTCTCTGAAGCTACTGGGAATTCTGAGTTGAAGTTGAGGACATATAGTTGTTGCTAGAAGAGCTTATTAAGAAGTCTGATTGTTTCATCAAGCATAGTTGGTGTTGAATCTTAAATTTCCTTTTTCATCAAGCCAGTAACAAGAAAAATCTTTCACTCATTAGTGTTATAAAAGTATAAAGATGGGAGTAAATATATCACATGGGAGAATACTACAGTACTGTGTAGTATTGATAGTAATGCAAAGAAACTTATTGTGGTAAAACTACGCTGGTAGTTTTAGAAACCAACACTGATGGTATTGGTAAAAGATATCCACATAACTAAAATCTATCTTAATTTATTTTCTGTGCTTTATACCGCATTTTAATATCATATACTGCACATGGCTAAGAGCTGGAAGTAAGTATATTTGCATGAAATTATGCTTTACTGTCGACTGGAAGAAATAACTTTGGGAGATAGAAAACAGAACTGAGCAATTGTTTGACTCTTGTAATTGAAATTTCAGAAAATTCTCTCATTTTTTTTTCCTGACAAATTGTAGAAATCTTTCCATAGGGATTTTAATGTTACCAAGATGCATATGATTATCCTTTCGTCTTTGGGAAAATCTGAAATTACTTCCCATGGGCATTTCTGAGGTGTATAATTAGTGCTGTGTTGCTTCTGGATTTTCAATGACAAAACTTGTAAGCACTGTTTTTCAAATATGAAAAACAGTGAATTGTAGTATAATGATTTTCTATGATTAAGTGTATATTTTTAAACTATAATGAATATTTTATTGATGTTAGTCTTCACTATAAGCTTTTAGTAAGTCACTTCTTATGTTAGTGCAGGGAGGCAGAACTCTCCTACAAGAAATTTTTATGAACTTTTTGTCCAACTGTTGTGTGGACCAAGATGTTGATATAAGGGGGGGGAAGTCTGTTCCCCTTCTCCTGATAAGGGGGCTTATGACTTATGCGTGGGGAGTGAGAAACAGTCTCACACTATCTCGAGGGAATGATTAAAAGGAGCAAGGATTCGAAAACAGGATGACACTCGTCACGTAAATCTCCTTGCTAAAGGAAAACAGATAGTTAACAAGGACATGAATCAGCCCAAGCTGATGAGAACATCGCAAGCTTGCAGGATCATCACAATCCAGGCAAAAGGTGAAACGTACACGCGAGGAAGACCTACGGCCTTCCTCCCAAAAGACCACCGAAGACCCCTGCCCACAATTCTTGAGAGAATTTGCGCAAGCGCGAAGGACTGATAAGCTAATTAGCATACGAAGTGGGAGTAGGCGGGTTTAGGTAATGAATATGTATAGGCGTCAATTAAATATTCATTGTTTTATTGTATAAAAGTGGGATGGGTTGCTACCTCAGGTTATGCACGTTTGTGGTGGAGCGATCCCCCGTGCATCTGCGCGCAATAAACATACCTACTTTATAACTTACGAGTTATAGAGTCTATTTCCACACGTCAATGTGTTCTGTACTTTAGCAACTGTGCTAAAAGCTAAGTAGGTGTCTGATTTCCACAGGTTTTACTAGAACTTAGGCAGAACCTTTTGACCACATTATCTGACGTTGCAGGCTTTTAACTAGCACAGCAGAGAATGAAGATTTTCCCGCTTAAACAAGATGCTATATTGTTCAGCCTCTGGGAAAAAAAGTCTTATGTTCTGAATATTAATTTTTTTCTGCACTAAACTGGGGAAGAATCTACTTGTCTTTTGTCTTTTGAAACTAACCATTTAGCTCCTAAATGGTTAGTTTCAGATATTTAAGTACGCTTACTAACATCTTCTCATGTTAAAGTCTGGGATGAATGTTCTTTAAATAATAAATGTGTCTCTGCCTTTGTCTTACTGTCTGGACTAGAAACTTTAGAGCATGCTAGAAAAATAAAGTTAATACTTTCCCCAGAAAACTTTGGAGAAAAATAGGAATGCAACACAGTTAAAAAATATGGTTAAAGACATAATAGCTGTGTAATACTACAGGAATATTCCATGTACAAGTTAACACTTTACAGGCAACCAGTGCAGATGCACAGTGTGCTTATTTTTCAATTGTACTAATAATATGTACCTGTTTAACTATTTTTAAGATAGCTGTGCTTACATTGGCCTCAGTCTTGGGGCCAGTCTTGTTTAATATCTTTATCAATGATCTGGATGAGGGGATTGAGTGCTCCCTCAGTAAGTTTGCAGATGACATGAAACTGGGCATAAGTGCGGATCTGCTCGAGGAGAGGAAGGCTCTGCAGAGGGATCTGGATGAGCTGGACCAAGGGACCGAGGTGAACTGTATGAAGTCACAGCCCTATGCAATGCTACAGGCTTGGGGAAGAGTGGCTGGAAAGCCTCAGAAAGAAACCTGAGGGTACTGGTTGAGAGCCGGCTGAACATGAGCCAGCAGTGTGCCCAGGTGGCCAAGAAGGCCAACAGCATCCTGGCTTCTATCAGGAAGAGTGTGGCCAGCACTAGTAAGGAAGTGATTGTGCCCCAGTACTCGGCACTGGTGAGGTCACACCTCGAATATTGTGTGCAGATTTGGGCCCCTCAGTACAAGAAGGACACTGAGTTGCTGGAGCACGTCCAGAGAAGGGCAACAAAGCTGGTGAGGGGTCTGGAGCACGTCTTATGAGGAGTGGCTGAGGGAACTGGGATTGTTTAGTCTGGAGAAGAGGAGGCTGAGGGGAGATCTCATTGCTCTCTACAACTTCCTGAAAGGAGGTTGTAGGGAGGTAGGTGTTGGTCTCTTCTCTCAGGTAACTAGTGATAGGACAAGAGGAAACAGCCTCAAGTTGCATCAGGGGAGGTTTAGATTGGATATTAGGAAAAATGTCTTTACTGAAAGAGTGGTCAGGCACTGGAACAGGCTGCCCTGGGAAGTGGTGGAGTCATCATCCCTGGAGGTGTTCAAAAAACCTGTCTAGGACATGGTTTAGTAGACATGGTGGTTGTCGATTGGACTTGATGATCTTGGAGGTCTCTTCTAACCTTAAGAGTCTGATTCTATGAATAAGCAGAAACTTAGGATATTTGAATCTATATTTCTATATCAACATATTAAGTTTTTTTAATAAGAGCAGAATAAAATTGACATGTCTTAAGAAAAGTGATGTTAACACTGTAGAATATGAGTTGATTGGTAAAGGGGAGAGGACTTTTTTAACAAAAAAAAAAAAATCTGTCCATGACTGTAAGTACATAATAGATGAATAATCAGAACTCATCTGTGATGCTCTGTTTATTTCTGGAAAGAGTAGATGTAAATTTTTGCTACAACTATTGAATTGTCTCCAATTAGGCTTCTCAGAGCTTTCCAGTGGAAGTCCATTTGTAGCTTGTATAAACTGTTTACTTTTATCTAATTCTCAAACCATGGGCAAAGGCATATTTTGTTGGGCTTCTGAGCATCTCCTGTGGCACTGATGCACACCTCTAATCTAATCTGTTCACTTAAAATTCTGTAGCAGTGTAGAGTTGATGGGTGTGAACAGGTTGATAAAGTTATAGTCTGATAATATATCAACATGGAAGGTAACAGCAGTATGGAAAACAACGTGGTCAAAATAAAAGTTCAAGCTAAATAGAATAATTTTGGTAGCTTGATCACCAAAAATACAGGAATGTAGTCTCTGATGTCCTAACAAATTTAAAATGTAAGTTTAACTTAGCATATAGCAATATGATATTATCAGGAGAAGTTTCAGTTACTTTTCCAAAAAATGTATTACTTCAGAAATTGCTTTGTAGAAATCGATGTTATCTGTGGAGCAAAGTAATGAGGGAAGAACCTCACCACAGTTTTTCATGCTAATTATTTCTGCATTACCTTTTGAGAAATTACACGTAATTGTTTCTTGGATTTATTTTTTAGGCTAATAGCTTTAAAATGTTTGGTACATTTGATTTGAATAGTTCTGTACCCCCATCGATAAAATATTAGTCATTCTCTTTGCTCAAATACTGGTCTGTTTTGAGAAAAATGTATTTTGTGAGTCTCCCCATTTTATTCCACCAATGGAAGGAAATTATTTTGGTGATATCAGTACTGATTTCAACCTTTTTCATAGGAAGTAGCACTCTTGATGTTTTTGTAATTTAAGACAGAGATGGCGAATTTTTTATGCCTTTGCATGTTGCAGTTTGAAAAAGGAAAAAGTTTATAGTTTTTTTTTTTTTAAGTTATAGAAATATATTTTTAAAAGATTCATGGGCAACATGAGTTTCAGAGAAGTTGAGTCAGAACCCACAAATAACTGCCTTTTACTTATGAGAACAAACATCAGCATGGCGGGGAAGTAATGCTGCCATGTTTTCAAGTATGTAGTACAGTCAGTGTTCTGGAAGAGACAAAAAAACAACCCAGATTTTTAGGGTTAGGGCATTTTATCTTTTGCATTACTCTTTTTACATCTATGTGGCTTTCTGCTGGAGGAAAAAAAAAAAAAAATCTATCAAGGACATCCAGTAAATCCTTATGTCTAATAGTCGTAACTGAATACTCACTAGATTTTTCTTTTTGAGGAATATCTTGAGTCCTTATGTTCCTACTGTTTTTATGTCCACCAGAACATTCTGATGCTTTTTCAGTTTCCATAATATTATCTACTGGGTGATATGGTAGAAAAACAAAAAACTCCAATTTCATATTCCTTTATATAGTTCTATGTAAAGATGTTATAAAAGTAAAATATATTTCTGATAGTTTATTTCCTCTAAGGAAAAAGTACCTTTTTGACTTCATAGTTTTTCATTTGCACTCACTTCCCATGATTCTGGAATAACCTTACATGTGCTACAAGTACTATGTCAGCTTTAGAGGGCCAATTTATAGAAATTTTCTAGACCTCTGAGATTGTCTTGCAACGATGATAAGTCTTGAGAGAAAAGAGTGATAAATTACAGAACATAAGGTAATCAGGCCTTTGACTTTTTAGTAAAATGTTTCATAGTCCCACTAGATCTCTCATTTGTCATAGTTTTCAATATTTTGTTGATCTCAGAGGAAATCAATCATCGGCTTATCACACTACTTTTCCTCATCCACAGGTGCATCAGCATGCATTGCACATCTCAGTAAGCAAGCATGAGAGCAAGTCTCAATCAAGAAACTTAAGATGCAATGTTTTACTACCTAGCACTTTGATTGATGGTGCCAGGGGTAGCATAGACTTTGTGTTTGCTCTCATCAAACTCAATAAATTTAGAGTAGGCAACTGCAGTTTAACTGAGAATTCTCTTGCCACCAAAAATAAGTCTCTTAAAAAAAAAAAAACCACAGAAAACCAAACAAAAGAACCCGTTGTCACTTTAGGTAAGCTGTTTTACCACAACATTTCCTCCAAGATTTTTAAATGGCTAGCTCAGGGTCCATTGCACACTAAATTAGCATTAGACAGGAGCATTAGACAGTCAATCTCATTTGGATCAGATGCAGCATATGTATATTTGAAATCCCTGTATTATGAATGTTCTTCCAATATGGTCTGACTTTTCATTACAGGAGAACTCAGGAAAAGTGCTTCAAGACATCAGAAAGCTGTCTTAGTATTTGCTGTTGGCAGATTTGGAGTTCTTATGATTTTGGGGGTGTATTATTTGAGTTGTAGTTAATATTAAAAGACTAGAGATTGGAGTATCCATTTTACTAACAAAATCGCAAAGATCTCTTGTTTCGAGTATTGTGTAATCTTAGTTCAAAAATATGCTTTGTCAGTGTTCCATCTGGCCAAGTGCAGTGTTGCATATCACATGAGATGTGTTAACTCATGAGGGATCTGACACTTCATTGTTGCACAGTGTCATTGCTCTCTACAAATAAATGATTATCAAATGTCTATATATTTCAGCACAGCAAAGGTATAAAACCAGTTGTCAGCAGGAAAACGGATCAATCTAAACCAAAAGAGTTGAGGATGTCATTGCTAAAATTATATTCCCTGTTTACGTCTGAAAGAGAATTATCATCAGAAAGGTAAATGAGGGACAGGAAATCATCCCTTTCTTCTCCTTTGCTGGTTTCTGTAATTTCAAGGTCAGCATTGGGATGATCAAAGCACAGAGTGAAATTAGGAACCAAACTCAAGAAAACAACCAATTTACTCTATAAGCACATTAGTAGTGAGAAGACTAACCAGCAAGGATTAGGTCCTGCTGCAGTGTGGGACTGCAGAATGCGACTTCTGTTCATGTGTAATGGCGGGGAAGGCTGATGAGCTTAATGCTGTTCTGCTCTGGTCTTTGCTGGCGGGGTTACTACTGATGTCTAATAGAACAAATGCTGGCAAAAAGCTCTTATCATCCTTAACTAAGGAAAAAGGATTTAGAAAATGCTTAGGTGAGCTAGAGGTTTTCAAGTTAGCAGAGCCAGTTGAGCATAATCCCCAGGCATTTAATGAACTCATGAAATCTCAAAGGTCTTAGCATCTGTGTAAAAGAATTGGCAAAGGACAAGTGAAATACCAAATGACTGAAGAAAGGAAAATATTTTGCCTTTTTTTACACAGAGAGGAAAGGGAAGAACTAGGGTGTTATAAATCCTTCTCTAAAATTTGCAGTCAATTACCAGAAGAAACAATCACAAAATTGAGCTGTAGTCCTAGAATGTAGTAAGAAGAATAACAGACAACAGAATTTGTTGAAGAAGGTCATGTTTCAGGCCATTTTAAAGTTTTGGAAAAAAAAACCAAAACAAAAAACCCCTAGTATAGGCCATATATGCAGAGTTCTGCATGACATTCATGACTATATTTAAAATTTCTGCAAGATGAGAAAAGGAATACACAAAAAATTCATTTGGAGCACTCACTGTCTGAAAGAGTACATCAAATGAAGCTCTGTGATTATCTTTCTTTGGTTCTGTTTTGTGTTATGATAGGTACTGATCTTGATGATGTAAAGTGGCTTACCACAGTTTCAGATGATATTGAGTGGGAGATCAGCAATGTGGCGTATTTGCAATTTCTTTATCACAAGACTCTTGATCTTAAGCTCCATCAGGCTGAGATGCTCTCACTGGTTTTACATCTAAACCCTAGAAATGTATGATTAGTAAAAAGTACAAAACAGTGGTAGCTTTGAATAAAGACTTTTTTCTTGCTGGGGAAGAAGAGGTAGAATAAATTACTTTTGGAGAAGACATCTGACATAACCTACTTGAAAAACAGTTATATAAGATGCTTTGAAATAAGAGGAGCCCATCACTAGATTGCTGTATAAATTTCAAAATAAATCAGGCATGCTTCTACCAGAGTGAGGCTATGTAATCTGTCCTGGTTCCAACTGGGATGGAGCTAATTTTCTTCTTAGTAGTTGCTGTGTTTTGGATTTAGCATGGGATTTGGCAAGCGAAGAATGTTGATAATACATTGGTGTTATTAATTGTTGCTAAAGAGACCAAGGACACTTTCCAGCTTCCCAGGTTTTGGTGATGTGCAGGTGCAGGAAGTTGGGAGGGATATAGCCAGCACAGTTGACCCAAACTGGTCAAAGGAAGTATTCCATACCATAGATGTCATGTTCAGTATGTAAGTGGGGTTGGCTGTGGGGTAATGCTCTCTCTCTCTCTCCCTTGCTTCCTGCTCGGTTTTGTTTCCTTGATCACTGCTCAGGACAGGCTGTATCAGTCATCAGGTTGTTCGGCGCTGAGAAATTGTGCATCGTTCATTTTGTATATTTTAGTATCCCTATATTTTGTGGTTATTATCATCTTCCTTTGCTATCTCAGTAAACTGTCTTCATCTTAATTCACGAGTTTTCCTTTCTTCCCGATTCTTTCCTCCATCCCACTAGGGAGGTGGAGGGGGAGCAAGCGACTGCATAGTATTCAGTTGCTGATTGGGGTTAAACCATGACACATGTCATTAAAGGGTAGTTATTGTGTAGACAGTGTATCTGAATGCCCAGCTGGCATGAAGAATTGAGAAAACAAACTATTTTATCTGGTGTCTTTTCTCTGTAAGTAGAAGAAATGCAAGGAGGCCTGGCTGTTCTTGGTCCTGGTCCATGGTAACTGGAGCCCATGTGAAAAGCTTTATCTGCTTCATGAACTATGGTTAAGTATAATGAGGACATGACTGTAGTATGGTGGCAGCTATGATGCTGAGCTACAGCTTGTTGTGTCTTCCCCTTTGTCCTGTATTCCGGGTGAGTGTAAAGCTAGTCTTGTGCTGTATGGGAACTTGTGAGAAAGGAAAGATACCACAATATTAAATCTGGTACAGCGGTTTGTTTATCCTTGCACTGATCAGGGCTACGAATTAATTGCATACTTTAAGCTAGCCTTCCTGTCAGTCATACCCCAGACTGCTGTGGACCAGAATCTGTGTTTTGAATACTACTTCAAGTGCAAATAATACTTCAGAATCTTATTTGAATGCTCCTGATGTAAGATAGTGCCTAACATAAATAGGAATGTCAGAATGCCTGCCTTTTCTCAAACTGTTCTTTGTTATCCAAGTGGCAAACAACGGGAAGCTTTGCTCTAAATCATTATAGTGCATGTCTTCTCTTTGTCTATGTACTTACATTAGCACGTCCTATGTCACAACAGATCTTGCATTGTTCAGTGAGCATGATGAGCTGTAGTAACCATTCCTGTCAAATTTCCTTGAAATATGGGCAGCACTGACATAATGAGGCACCTTGTTACTATGTCAAAGCAAGAACATTAGTAATTATTTTAAATGACAATATGTCTCTATACTTTGTGGCTCCACAAATGTATCAAATATGTATTTTTGATGTCTGTCAGAAAAAAACCCAAATAATTACCAGGAATATTTATATTAAAGATTTTTTTTTATGCGTAATTTTGCATTTCAGAGTAAACTAGAGAAATATTGGGCCTGATGGTCTTATTTATAGCAATTTTAGCAGAGAAACTAGCCTGATCACTGTTTATGAGTCGGTATAACTGGTAGTCTTTTTTTCTCATTCTGAAATGGGTAGAGGCACATGTGATCATGTTTCTATAATGGTGCCTTATATAAGTACAGCTTATTAAAGACAGTGTGTATTTAAAATGTAAAATTCATCACTTTTGTAATATATTAAACAGTGAGGGCTCAGAATATTTGAAAATGGAGCACTACCAATTTGCTCCAAGTTACAAATTATATATTCTTTTGTTGTTATTAGCTCCCATCCTACATTAGTTTGTCCTTTCCATTAATTTTTAAAAAATTATCTGTAAAATATTAAAGGTAAGTAAGCCTAAAGAGCACTCTGTGAGATCAGAAACAGAGATGCTAGTGGATTAGGGCATATTATTTGGAATCATGGTGGTACTTCAAGTGCTGGAAGCAAAACTTAATATTTATTAATCCTTTTGGGTTAGCGTTCATGGTGGTGAGCACTAATGGAGCTCCTTTCCTTTTTGAGTACTTAAAAATAGCTAAGTATAAACAAGTAAGGTTTTGATAACAGTTTAAGAAGCTATCTGTATAGCTTTGCAAACGACCTGAAGTGGTAGCTTTATAAGAAGCATGATTCTACCCCATCATTCATTGTAAAATTTTTGCTCAGTATGCAGTTGTTGATGAGAATTTAATAATGATTTTTATCAGATTACTGATCAAAGCACCCAAAAAGGGTAAAATTATTTTAATAAAACCTACTGGGAGCAAAGCATTGTTTTGCCCTCCTGAGTCAGTTCACTTGTGTTTCTGTTATTATTCGAAAAGCTACTCTGTGTGAAATTGCCCAAATATTTAGAATAGGAATTAAAAATATTGTGATGTGGAATGCACATGGAATGTACTGTGAAGCTTTGTCTAGCGGGTATGGCTACAGAAGTGACGTGATCCAGACTCTGCGGGGTTTCAGAGTCTTTGCCATAGCAACACTCCTGAGTGATTGTCTACAGCCTGTAACTGCCTTAAGTTGGAGTCATGGGATGGCTGGCTTATTGGCAAGTTCTCTTGTTTAATTACAGTTGCAGTTTGCCTGAATTACTCATTTCAAGCATTATATCTGGTGACTTTTTCTGTATTTTATTTCTATTCATTTTGACCTATTGAATATGAGTCTACTCTTGCATATACTTACTAGGCATATTTTTCAATGTGTAAGACAAACACATTTCAATGTGTAAGACATAAAAATAGAAAATGAAAATATAAATAGATGTAATTTTGCAAATGAAATATTACATGATGAGGGGCACCTGCATCTTGGCTTTATAAATTTGAAATTGGGTCAGTTTATGAAAAATAACATAGTGCTTGAATAAACATAATACATAATTATAGGCCTTTGGAATTCCGAGGAGCTTTTTGTATTTCCTTGTCGAGCTTCAGTTTTGAAGTTTACTCAATGTTCAACTTACTACATGAAGTTCTACTTAATATATGAAAATATTTGCTTACTAGGCATCATATTTTATGAGAATAGATGTACAATACAAAATTTAAGTGTAGCATGGACCCAAAGAATGTTAATTATCATTTTTAACTGACAACAATCAAAAGAGACAAAGATAGTCTTATTTTATTCTTAAAAATATATTTTTTAAAAAAGTACTACAATATTTGGAATGATAAATCTTTGAAGTCAAAGATTTAATAATTTGACTCCTATGCTTTTTGTCTGTATAAAAGGCCTAAAAGTTGTAAATGTAAGGACTGGAAAACTTTGCACTTTGCAGCAGTAACTAAGCTTAATCTTTTGTTTTCTGTGCTGGCTTTGCAGCAGAGCTGGCAATGGTCATTGTGGGTTCCTAATGTTAAATGTGGTACTTCCCCTCTACAGTTTGTTGCATTTGTTTTACCATTTTTACCTTCCTGGCTTCCAATTGCCAAAACTTGAAGTACTTCTAAACAAGAAATTAGGAAAAAGTGCTTCAATTTCCTGCATCCACCAGTCAGCCTTTGAGTCTCTCACAGTCCATGCTGGTTTTAACATCTTCATGAAAGTACTTTCCTGTTTACCAATGAACCTCAAAACTCTCCTGGTCTATTTGCATTCAGTAGACTATTAAATAGCTGTTGTGAAATGGAAATATAGTAAATTATACTAAATTTCTCAGCTGAAAAGTTTTGGGAAACTGAATTTATAATAAATGTATTTTCTCTTTTGGTACATGATATTTATCCAATTTCCTCCTTATTTTTCTCAAAATGCCATTTTAAAATGTATGCTTTTATTTTCCCTTCTTTCCACAAAAATGTAGTAGCCAGACCTAACGTCCTTTTAAGTCAGAACACCAAACTGAACTTCAGATCAAGCTTCTAATTCCGTTCTGTGGAATGATCAATATTTATTTTCATCATCTCTTATCTTTACTTGCTGTAGGAGATGGGAATTTGCTGACTTCTGTGATCAGATGAATGGAAATGGTTTTTGTGCCTTGGTTCTCATAAAATACAGATAATAATACATGTTTCTCCTGTCTTGTTTCTTTCTCATCTATAAGTTTTCTATGCCTATGGTAAAAAGAGTCTTGTTTTAAGAATCAACACATCACAACACGATGGAGTGTAAATTCCAGCAGTAGTCTCTGAGACTCATGTAATAAGCAGAAACTACATAGATTGTGGTTTTCTATACGTTGAGCTGCAGAATATGTATTGCATTATAGGAACATTTCCAGCTTCCTCCAGTGGTAGCATTCCTACGAGTACATTAAAAAACTCTATGCATTGTGTCAACTGTGAATTGTATGTGGTGCTATACACACGGTGGATCAAACTGACTAGTATTTCTTGGCTGCAGCATTCGGATAAAAGTAATTTATGTTGAACTTTTGATAAATTTATTTTATGCTTTAGGGTTTGACAGATTGGAATTACATACATGGTATTCAGTAATAATGTCTGTAGAATGGTTTTTAAGCGGAGCTTTCTCTAGCTGCTTCCTCCAGAATCACTTACTTCTTAGGTCTTTCCTAGTCATCAGTTCATCTGCCTTCTGAGATTTTTACTTGGCAAAAAGGTTAATGGTCTGAAGACAACACAAAGAAGTGGATTATCACCTGGAAAAATTTTAGTAGGATGGCAGTTCTAAACTTTATTAATTTTTTTCAGAAAGCAGTTCCAACACCACTTCTCAGAAGCATAGTCTTTTTTTTTTTTTTTTTTTTTTTTTTTTTTTTGGGTATATCTTCTCAGTTTCTTGTTTCCTGGATATAGTTGGGACGTGTACCATTTATTAAAGTTGCTTGTGCTGCAGGAAGATACCGCCTTGACTTTGATTGTTTTAACTAAACTGAAGCTACTACAGATATCAAAAAGTAAAAAAAAAGAACTAAAGTTGATATTAACCACATAGCATACTAATAAAATAAACTTTTGAAGACAGAAGTTGCATCTTGCTTTCTCCCTCAGCTAAAAACTAGGAAATTCTATTCATTTTTTCATTTCTTTTGATTTTGTAATATTTGCATACAGAAGTCTGTTTTGTCACTGTTCTCTATTGTTGAATCTGATCTTGAAGATACTGCACCTTGGTCCTTCGGTGGAAAAATTGACCTCTTTAATTGATGAAATTACACAGAAATTAAAATACAGTATTGATTAGCTGAATGTCATGGAGTCACTGCATAATTTCAGATGGTTGAGAGAGTTTTCCCTACGCTTAATAGACGTCATGACCTTGTATTAGTTGAAACAGAAGTTTGAACAAGGGAACAAAGGGCACAGCTTTCCAATCTAGTTACATGAACCATTTTGAAACACAGAAGCGTGCCTTCTGGAATGGATTGGCATTATCTTAAAGAAATAGTTAATGCTTGCTCTGTTAAATAAAAAGACTATCATCTAGTGCATCTTTGAACATTCTTCTAATCTATTTTGCAGGTCTAGCATTCCACTAGTATAATTAGAGTATGGTGTGATTAGATGTATGCATCTAATGAGAATAGGGATGACTCTTTTGAAAACATAACAAAATTTTAATTTTAATTGAATTTAAGTTTAATATTGTTATAGAAGCAGAGAATTGCCAAAGCCAACTAATGCCATTGAGCTGATTCCTTGTTAATTTGCCGTTGCCAAATAATTAATCATTGACTGGATGTGTAGTTTAATCTTTTCAGTTAATGAAGGACTGATCGTATTCTGGAGGAAAAATCTGAAACTATTGATCACTTCTAAAACCCTGCAGTGCTCTGAAGGCTGTGTTAGGCTGAAAAAAGTCAGGAGAACTGTTACTTCTTGGAGAAGATATTAAAGAGCATTTTCCTTTTTTTTTTGTGCTACAAATGTTGTATTTTGTCTTTAAACATGCTTTGTACTTGATTTAAAGTGATTTGTGTTTTACAGGGATAAAATTCATGTTATGATGAAATTTTGGAGTGCTTGTATTTCAGTTCTGAAATACATATGTTGTTTTAATTATGTTCATAGATCATACAGATATTAAAGGAAAAACTTAAAGCAAAAATCAGTTAAGTCTCTTAAGTGGCAGATAACCAGCAGGCCACCTTCTGAAGGCTATTTTGACTTTGTGAACAAGAGGGCCCTTATGGAGTACCAGGCAAGGATCAGTTAAGATCCTTGAAGAGTACTAGACTATTGCCCAAGAAGTGTTTCAAGGTCAATGTTCTCTAATCAAGTAGCTACTATAGAAAGTAGGATACTCTGTGAGCGTAAAAGTGTGTGAAAATTGTGTTGCTCAGGTATATAGGTTCTCTGTATATAAGGTAAGAAAGTGCTTAAACTTAATTGGACCTTGGTAGGGGTATCAAGGCTAAATAGAATGATTTGTCCTGAGGAATATGTGAGGCAAACAATAACGTATCAACTATGACATGAATGGTGTTGGGACCTTTTGGGGAGTAGGACCTTGAAAGGCAAACAGTAACTGTCAGGGCCCTGAGCGTGCTAAGGGGGGCTTCCTGACTCTGAGCATTATCCCGCGGGATCTCCACCAATGTTTGCTGTGGGCTCAGGAGCCCCACTTCAGCTCAGCCTGGGGCCATCACCCCACTGACACTGGAGATGGGTGTGTGTGCAGCCCCATCACAGCTGTGCCTTTTGCCTGGCTGTTGACCTTGTTGGTCCTGACCTGTGGACTCTCTTCCTGGCTTGACGTTGGACCTGCCTTGTTGCTATTGACCTGTTTGGCAGTCACTGGACTGGTTGAACCCTGGTCTAATCCTGATCTCCCAGTCTGATGTGAGACCTGCCTCATCATGGACTGCTGTGGCGATCTGGGCTTGACACTGGGCCCCCTCCACCCAACCTGCCCTGCTCCCTTGCTGACATGTGGAATGGGCTTGAGGTGGAAAGGCCCATGCTCTGACAGCCTAGGGATCCCTCTTGGCTCCCAGCTTCCCTACTGCTTAGGGAGCAGCTGACCCCTTGTAATGCCACGGGAGTAACTATACCTATATTTAGTATATATCAGGAACATCATATAAAGATGTGATTGATAAGATGATGACATAAGAAACATTAGATTTAGGTTCAGAGAGAAAAAAAAATGGAAAAAATACTTAAAGCAGGTTCTTTATTTGTTAGGAGTCATGGTGGTACAAGGAAGTCAAAAAAGAAGACTCAGAAATGGGGAAAAAAGAGAGAAAAAGGTATGAAGTCAGTTGATGAAGAGCAGAGGGGGATGCCCTTCTGATGGCAGGAGTGCAGATTTTTTGAGAGGTTGACCTACAGATCCAAGCCCACCTGGAGGAACTCTCTCCTGATCAACCTACTGGGCTGTCAATCAGGTCTGCTTCCAAAAGACTTTGTGTGGGAGGCTAAAGCAAAGAGAAGTAGGCCTCCACCCTCGTATGAGAGAGAATTGTAGTTCAGTAGTGATTGTGTGAGGTTCATAGATTTTAAGAGCAATTATTAGTAGCGTTGTATTTGTGTATGATAGTGTGTACAATGATGTAATTGCAATTTAAAATAGTGGTGTGTTTACTAGTTAATTAGGCTATTGATTATTTGATTTACTAGTTTTGTAGTAATTTGTTGTTTAAGTAATGAACATCAGGCTCTTCTGAGCCAGTCTTCTCAAGTGCAGAATAAGGAGGGAGAACTGTGCTCCAAGGTGACATTTTTAGACCTCTGTTTCAGAGGAGTTTCTGTCTGTTATTGGTAGCTACATATTACAGCATAGCATACAGGAAGGTCATGAAGTATCAGACTTCTTTTCTTCCCAACTTCCATTTGTAACAGCATATTCCAGAAGGAAGGAAAAAGTGGAGTTTCTTTACTTCATATCAAGCTCTTTTTCACGTTGATTTTAAAGGAAAGGTTTAAATGTGACTCTGAACATTGTATCCTCCATTTACTGAGAACTACAATTTTGTACTAAAACTATTTGTTAGCTTTAAAGAAACGTTTTGACCTTTAGGATTCTGTACGCTTCTTGAATTTTTTTTTATTCCTTTGTCTTCTGTGAATGCCCAGAGCATTTTACACTAAGCTTTCTGGATCCTCTAAACATTGTAGTTTTCTCTGTGCATACATCTGCCATAGATTTAAATGTATCGAGTGATTTGTATAGCCTTTCTTTTTTGGCTTTAACGTAAAAAAGAGAGGGAACTGAACTTGATACTCAGATTTTCAACTTCATATATGTATTGCCAACCTGATTTAATACATGAAAGAATAAGGGCACATGTTCTGCATATGTTTGTGTTTGACTGCTTAGTGATATGGTAATTGTGAACATCAAAATATCCAACAGAAAGAAATTCGTGCCATAAATTTACAAACATTAGGAGCAGGGGGAAATTGTGAACAATTAGTTTGAATGAAATTCATGGATTTCAATTTTATCATGGACTTTTAAAATAATTTTTCAGTGTATATTTTATATATTTAGATTTCTTAACAGTTAATGCCTGTGGAAAGTGACAGTCTGATCAGTGTCTATTCGTATAAACTCTTGGCACAATTGACTCCTAACTTCACAGATTTTGTGGGAAGTTTGATTTATTTTTTAATTTTTAGAATTTTTTTAATGAGTATTACTGCCTGTGGTTGTTGAATAGTCAAAAATAAAAAGAAGTGGGTTTACTGCCTAGGAAACTAGGTTGCTGAGGAGTAGAAAATTTTTCTTAATTGATTTAAATATATAAACCCCATAAATGTTGAGTGGTAGCAGTGGAGCAATTTTCACAGTTGTAAGAACAACATCAAAAAGAGAAATGAATTGCAATTTTGTTTTAATTTTATTCTTTGCATAATCTAATTTTATAACTAATTCTTTTTTCTCATAGTTTTTCCTCTCTAATAGTCTTGAATTGTTGAAGATTTTGATTAAGTCTGTTATTAATTCTTAACCATGAAGTAAGAACACAACATATTAGAAAGAGGAATAGTAAAATGTTTGAAAACACACAGTCTGTACATAATCTTCCCCAGTTGTTTAATGATTATTTGACATTGTTTTCTCTGCTACTGTTCACACAATACATAAAAAATGAAGATACATTAATAGGAAGTTTTCAAGCTTAGCAAAACTGCTGTTTTATGTGAATTCTAATAGCCTTCAGAATATAGAAGACATTGAAAGTAATTTCAGTAATTTCTGAATTCACAGTCTATACCCAACAGGTATAGTTGTTTCATGCTGCTTGTATACATAATTTCTTTATGCAAATATTTAAGTTTGTATATTTCAGAATATATTTTCAGCTCTGATACTTTTCTTCTTTGCTTAGTTGCATTTTTAGTGTTAAATTTTTGTAGGTGTGATAAAATTAAAAAAACAAGGCAAAAATTAGGAAATGTTTGGTTGCTTAGATAGTGTTGTTCTTGGAAATGTTGGCCTAGATATGTGTCTTATTTTAGGAAATAGAGCAGTTTGAGTAGATTTATGCTCAATAAAGCATTTAAAGACAGTAATTAACGTTTTCACAAATGCATGAATTGCAAACATTGTTTGTGCTAGTTCAACACAGGATAGTTGGTAGACTAATGAAGATGAAGTAACCTATTTTATTTACTCTAAAGAATTCTACCTGCTTTCAACAAAAAGGCAAAGTATATAAAACAGGAAAATTGTTCTGTTTTCCTGTGAACTTTAAAGTACTTGTCCATCAAATCTTTGTTCTCTCCATAATAATCTTTCTTCTCTCCATAGTTTCTCACTTCAATTACAGTTTTTGGGTAACAAATTCTCTTTATTAAGACAATGAAGGCTGTTCTTCCAAGATCTGGATGATAAATTATTTAAAGATTTGCACAGTAGTCACTGTATTTTACTCTATTTCAGCTTTCTAACAATGTCAATTGCCCCAGGTTAGAGCATAAAATAAAAAATAGTGTTAGCAGTATGTTTTTTATAAGGAAGTCATCAACCAGTTTACATGAGGTATTTTTGGTGCCGTTTATGTTGAGAAGCTGACAGTATGATGTACACAAGCCTCACTAAAATTCAGAAAAAATCAAATGCAATGGGCAAATATGTACAGCCAGTTTAATGAAACAAGAATTAAAATACTGAGCACCTTCCCATATTCAACCTTCAGGTGCAGGAAGGCCCAAAGAGACAAAAATGAATGCTAGTTCTTGCCCCGTCTTTCAGATTTTTTTTCTGTCTGATGTTAATGTACTTGTGCAGAGGGGGTAGTAATCATTACAAACAAGGTAAAAATCCTTTCTAAAGAAATCCTACATTATTTTTAGGGATAATCTGAAACCTTGAAACAGTGTCTTTCAATAACAGCTTTAAGGCCAGATTAGTTCACCAAGGTGCTATTGCAAAGGCAAAGACTGATTCTTGTGAAGTGAAAAAATTATCTATGATCAGACAATTCACACTGTAGCCATAATCCTGTATCGACTGGCTTCTGCTTGGAAGAGTTCTGGTCACAGGTCCTTGTTGGGTGAATAGCTGCAGGACTTGAGTAGCTGAGATCATTTTAGACAGATGTCCTATTTCTTATATCACTCTGGTGTCTTCTGTGGTCTGTTTTCTAGGGCTTCCTGTACAAAAGGCATTTGCTTCCTCCTTGGCTAGTCTCTGCTTGGAACTCAGGGAGGGTATTTTAATTAGGAAGGCCTAGTTCTTGCAGTCATAAATGACCATTGCCTTAAAATGCCCACTCTTTTTCCCAGGCTGACTTCTTTCCAGATCCTCTGTAATTTTGCCAAATTGTGGTGCATGGCCTCCTTCAAACAGCCCCTTTATGTGGGACATAATTAATATCAGACTGGAGCTGTAAAAACATTTTAGTCTATATTAGCTTATTACTGGGATCCTCCAGTTATTTCTTTGGTAATGCTCATTGCTTTTGTTATTTCTACAGTGACTGAAAAAAGCTCTCTTCTCTAAGGTCATAAATTTCTGGAGGAATTAATATATCACCTAGACACTTCAGATTTCTTCACCTAGATACTTCAAATTTCTTTCCAGTTCAACTCTTATCTTGCAATTAGTATTCTTGGTCCAGTTACCTTTTCATTGGTATTGAACTGTAACTCAATATTGTTCCACAGGATTTTCTGACTTACATCTACATGGATCAAGTGGATGACATTTGTTGGTTCTTCACTCCAGCTGAGAAGTGGAGAGAAGTTTTAATTGTGTTTGGAAATTTTGACTAAAAGGCTTTCCCTTTTTATTTACAAGTATTATTGCAGATCTTATTAGCTCATTCACTTCGAACATAATAGAAATTTTCTTTAACTTTCTACCATTCTTTACAGTAGTGGCCCACCAGGATGTGCCTTTTTTAGGGTCTCATTTGTTTTGATTTAATTACTCTAAGGTTTCAAATTTCCCATCATCTGCTCTACTGTTTTCATCATCTTCCCATAAACGGCTGTCACAGGCATCTGTTTCCTACCTGTCATCTTAGTTATCTTGGTTTCATCTAATAGTACTTTCCTTTTTAAATAGCATAGGTTCATTTTGGAGCTTATTTTACTTCTGCCTGAAACTAGGTGTATTTCAGCAGCTAATTTTAGATCTAGTTTTCTTTACTGTTCTTTTCGTGTATCCCTCGTGTGTTCTCATCTATCTACCCTTGTAAAAAAGACAAAGGCAGCAGTTCTGCTGGAATCCTCATTCACTCTGTGTTCTCTCAGGGCCGTGACCTTCCTACAGTGAACAACAGAATTAATAGATACTAAAATTTACTCATTTCATTCTCATTCAGTTTTGCCCCTTTTAAAAATGTCAAATTGGCAAAACCCAGCTGCCTGATAACTTAGTGCAGCTTTTTGGGAAGATGTTTTACCAGCTGTCCTACCCATAAGATGACACTGATGGAGCAGCTAAAGATTTGGTGGCATTAGTCTGGTTTGCTAAATGGCAAAACTAAAAGTATCCAAAAGTAGTGGAATAAATAGAAGAAAGATGCCTTTAAGAAGTGGAAGAGAATACAGTATAAATCTGGCGAGTTCTGATTTGATTTTACTGTGTTTTTATATTTTATTTGGGGAAAAAAAAATTACATTTCACGTTGTGCTGCATAATGTGGATGAGGAGTGAATACTTTTCTGTGTTGTGTTTATGGTGTTACTCTGTATGCCAGTATATTTGTGATGTAGCAGAAAAGTTTCTTCAAGATGAGCTGGTGCAATTTTGTTCCTGGAGAGTGAGCTAGTGCTTAAGGATATGTAAAATATAGCAATCAAAATGTATGATTACTGAATCTTTGGAATAAGCAAGTAGAATCAAGGCTAAAATCCATTTTAACAGGGGAGGTATATATAGTGTAAGGATTTCCTGTCACATGTAATTCTTCTAGGTGAAAAGCCACAATCTATTGTTTTAATATTTTCATCTGTAAGCAACACAATGTACAATTAATGCCTAACTCAGTGTTGTAGAATATTTTCCCTGGCTTAAAATAGCCAAGGTGTTAAGTGTTTCATGAATACTAAACACTGTCTTTGCTTGAGAGATCAGGATTTAATCAAACAGCCAAGACCATCTACTTGTTCTTTAATCTGGATAAAGATTATTTTATTGTTTCCCTTATATAAGTTATAAAGGAATGCTGGGATAAGGACACGGAACAATTTTTTTTTTTGCTTGTGAGACTTCTGAGGAATGTGCTGTGAGCATCTCTTTGTCCTAGTTTCAGCAGGGATGGAGTTAATTTTTCTGTCAGTAGCTGGTGTGTTTTGGATTTGGGATGTGAACAATGTTGATAAACACAGCGGTGATATGAGTTGTTGTTAACCATTCTATGATTCTATGATTCTATTACCAAGAAACAAACCATCTTCTGTTGCTCAGAAATCTTATTAGAAGTGTTTTTTTCTTTATTTTTCTTCCAGAGCTTTGATGAAACAGAATTGAGTTTAAAGCATAATACTTCTGATCTGGTCCAATGTTTTGCACCATGATAGAGATACAAAATCAGGAATTCAGATATATGTTCATAGTGTCACAAGAAGCTATGTACTTACCTTGGGGATTAAAAATAAGAATCTAGCCTGTCTATCGTTGCCGGTCCTACTAAGGTAGCTGAATACTCTGTATGAGTTCTTTTGCTTTTGTTTTTCCTGGACCACAAGCACAGGAAGCAGTAAACATGGGGCATGGAAAGAAAGTTTAACATGGACATGGATTTCTTGAGGCTAGAAGACTCTAGGGTGGTTAGTTTTCCAGTTTCTTTAACATAGACATCTATTACTTTCTGGGATTGTTGAATAGTACATAAGATATTAATTAGATGTAAAGCAAAGTATATTTTTATGACAGTTGGAGTGCAGAAATAGTGATGGCTGATATAAGGTATTCAAAACCCCTGATTATGAAACTGACATAGAGAGATGTGTAATTTTTATGAGTAAGAGAGAGACAAAACACCAATGACCAGCAAATGGCTGATAGACATCTGTTTCGTTTCCTTCTCTTTCTGTTGCTGCTTTAAAGTTGCTGCACATCTGAGTGGCTGTTTGGGGATGGGAGGCCACAGTTGCTTCACATTCACTGCACTCTTTCCCCTTCAAAATAGCTGTAAAAAATGTTTAAGACTACTCAAACATCAGGTCTTCTGGGAATGTTCAAGCACACAACGTTAAAGTTAATTTGAATTTTCCATCACCATTATGACCGTGATGGGAGTAAATGACAGGGAAAGTGAAGTTTTCAGTACCATCTTCTTGAGGGCATCAAGTTACACAAGCAGAAAAATCCATTCTAAAGACAGAGATTGCTAACACATTAGTAGAATAAAGGGGTGTGGGAGCAGTGGTTCATTTGTCTTAATTCTTTGTGTTGCTGTAGTTTGATGTAGTGATGTAGACAACTAGTGGAGGAAAGTAGTAAGGGGTCATTATATCCTCTTTTTCCTCAGTGGATATGACTGAGCTTTTGGCTAACTCCAGCCAATTTGAATCGCTAATTGTGATTGAAAGTACCCAGCAAATAAATTGACTATCTCATTTTTAGGAAAGTATTTATAGAATCATACAAAAATTTCAGTTGCCTAAAAAGACAGTAAGAGCCACGTAAACATGGTGGTATGACAGTTTTGCTTGAGTAAACCTACACTAATTTACTAATAGTTTCATATGTAGTTAACTGTATGATCAGACAGCATAAACAAATTTTGACAGCTGCAGTCTTCCTCTGGCTTGCCTTTTAGCCTCATTGTTAGATTTTGGGTAATCAGATATGCTCTGGTGCACCTCTGTTCCATCCTCAGAGGTAAAATTAGTTAAAATTCACCCTGATTCAATGTAATACTTAAGTAACCATTATGACTAGAAAACTATTGCTACCTGGCAATACTGAGTGCATTTACTTCAGTATATAGGCACAAGATGGGGATCATGGTCTGTGCCCACTAAAGCAGAAAGCTCCTAGCTGGCTGATAACAGTGGAGAGGACTACTGGTGGGTCAGTTCTGGTCGGCTCTGAACTAGGAAAGATCTATATGGGCCTCTCAAGTTTTACCTGTGCTGGTGATAGAGTTGTGATAGATCAGATTGCTTTTCCTGTTTTCTTTCTTCTGTTCTTATTTGCCTAGTTAGTAGTATCCCATTCCCAACTAAGTCAGTAGAAGTGCTCCCTTCCACTGCTTTAAGTCTTGATCAGTGTGTTATGATGAAATTAATTTTTGTGTAAGATCTTTAATTGTAAGTCTCAAAATTCTGGTTTTGCAGTGAGCTTAGAAGAAAGTATTGCAATGTGAGGTGAAGGATATCTCTCACTGGGTAGAAACATCCAACTGTACAATGTTAAAGAACATTAAGGTTTTTTTGAACTTACATTAGTTCCCACTTGAAGTACTATTTTCAGTTCTTGGCTCCTCACTATAAGGAAAGACGGACATACTGGATAGGGTCCAGAAAAGACCCATTAAGAAGATTAAGGGATTGAAGCATGTCTTATATGCAGAAAGGCTGATACTGGGACTGCTTAGCATAGATAAGGCTCAGGGGGATCCTAAGCCTCAGGGGGATCCTATTAATGTATATAAATACCTGAAGAGAGGGTGCAAAGAAGTCAGAGCCAGACTCCTTTCAGTGATGCCCAATGAAAAGACAAGAGGCAATGGGCACAAATTTAAACACAGGAGGCTCTGTCTGAGCATAAAGAGAAACATTTTTACTGAAGATGACTAAGCCCTGGCACAGATCGCCCAGGAAAATTTTGGAGTCTCCATCTGGACATGGTCTTGGGTAACTGGCTCTAGGTGGCTTTGCTTGAGCAGGGTGGTCGGACCAGAAGACCTGTAAGGATTCTTTCCAACCTCAACAATTCTGTTCTTCCATATGTTGATCTTCATCTGTAAAACAGGTTATAAGTTAGTATTTCAATATACAATTTTATATGGGAAAGTGCTCAAGTATGACTATATCTGAAAAAAACCCTGATTTTTACTTTAAATCAAATGAATTTCCTTAATTCTTGACCCTCTTGATTCTACCTTCAGTCTGTGGAAGCTAATGTTCTGTGGTTGTTCTGTAAAGCAATTACCTGATTAGTTCTTTCTGTAAGTAGCATGAAGGAACTGGCCCCAGTACCACTGACCAGTAAATGTAGTATATGTGTAACAAGTAGCAATCATGTAGTCAGAACCAACAGTGATGTGTGTATTTACTCTGCCTGTTTTCTTGGCGGGAGGTGGACTTTCTCTTAATAAACAATGATCTAAATCATCAACTGAAGTCTAACTACAGGGCGTAGATGGACAGTTTTTTATTCAGCACTGAACGTCTGGGTTGAGTAGAAAGCAGAAAACTCCTTTCTGGCAATAAATTATGTAATTAGAATATATGTGATGAGTATCTATGTGTGTACTTACAGCTGCTGAGTGCATCTGACTGTCCTGCCACTTCTTGTGGCTTTTTGTCACTGTATTGTAAACATATCTTTCCATACATCTACCTCTGACCCTCATCTCCCTCTTCTTTCAGGGAGGTATTGGCAGGACAGGGGGACATGTAGGAACTGCAAATACCTTACAAAAACCCAAATAACTCTATTGTCTACTTTATGTTAAAACTGAAGTGAATGTGGTTGTCTGATGATCATGTAGCAGAAAGAACTGGGCCTAGTAGGTATCTATGCCAGCTGTGAATCATAGAATCATAGAATCTTTAAGGTTGTAAGAGACCTCCAAGATCAAGTCCAACCATCAGCCTAACACCACCATGTCCATTAAACCATGTCCTGGAATGTCACATCTACACGTTATTTGAACACCTCCAGGGATGGTGACCCCACCACTTCCCAGGGAAGCCTGTTCCAGTGACTGATCACTCTTTCAGTAAAGAAGTGTCTCCTAATATTCAACCTGAACCTCCCTTGCCGCAACTTGAGGCCGTTTCCTCTCATCCTATCACTAATTACTTGGGAGAAGAGGCCAACACCCACCTCCCTACAATCTCCTTTCAGGTAGTTGTAGAGAACAATGAGGTCTCCCCTCAACCTCCTCTTCTCTAGACCAAACAATCCCAGTTCCCGCAGCCACTCCTCATAGGACTTGTGCTCTAGACCCCTCACCAGCTTTGCTGCCCTCCTCTGGATGCACTCCAGCAACTCAACATCCTTCTTGTACTGAGGGGCCCAAAACTACACACAGTATTCGAAGTGCAGCCTCACCAGTGCCAAGTACAGGGGCACAATCACTTCCCTACTCCTGCTGGCCGCACCTCGGCCCATCAGTCCAGCCTATCCAGATCCCTCTGCAGAGCCTTTCTACCCTCGAGTAGATCACTCCCACCCAACTTGGTGTCATCTGTAAACTTACTGAGGGAGCACTCAATCCCCTCATCCAGATCGTTGATAAAGATATTAAACAGAACTGGCCCCAAAACTGAGCCTTGGGGAACATCGCTTGTGACCAGCCACCAACTGGATTTAACTCTCTTCAGCACAACTCTCTGGGCTCGGCCATCAGCCAGTTTTTAACCCATCCCAGGGTACACCTGGCCAAGCCATGAGCCACTAGCTTCTCTAGGAGAATACTATGGGAAACAGTATCAAAGGCTTTGCTAAAGTCCAGGTAGATAACATTCACAGCCTTCCTGTCATCCACTAGGCGGATCATCTGGTCATAGAAGGAGATCGAGTTGGTCAAGCAGGACCAGTAGCGGTGAATGTGATTTTTGCTTTGCTTTATGAACAACAAAAGTGTGTTCCCACTGGTTCAACAGTGGTTGTGGTTCTGTCCAGGGCATGGCCAAAGAGGATATATTCTTCTCCCAGGTTGCCAGAAGGTTAGCGAGACTTGCTTGGAATTAAATGAGATCTCATCATTAGCACGCTAAGTAAAAATTTTGAAACTATTCTAAATGTAAAAAATCCCTTTGATTTAGGAAATTTCTCTCTTTTTTCTTTTTTTTTTTTTTTTTTTTTTTTTTTTTTTCTTCCTGTTTTCCCCTTCTTAAATATGTTATCCCAGAGGCGTTATCAGGGAACATTCTGCTACCAATTGGCTCGGCCCTGGCCAGCAGCAGGTCCGCCCTAGACCCACCCGAGTCCACCGGATAAAGGGGAGCAACTTCTAGCAGCTTCTTGTAGAAGCTGCCACCATAGCACCCCCTCGCTAAACAAAACCAAGACACATGAACATCCAACATTTAAAAAATGTGTTTGCAGGCAACACTGATTCATCACTCAGATTTCAACACGGTCAGTGCTGGATTCTGCATGTCCCCATCAGTAAAGCTCCTCTGCTGCTGGAAGTGGAGGCTTCCTTCTGCATCTGCGGGTTTCGGGAGGCAGCGAGCAGACTGCCACTGCGTGCCTGCCCGTTGCTGAGGGACCCGCTTCTCACCCAGCTCTTGGTTCTCCTGCCATATGCTCGCAGAGGCATCTATCGCAAAGGCACTTGCAACATTTGTTTTTCAGTACTTGCTGACTGGATCCTGAAATATCACCCAGGCACCAGGGAGGACACGAAAGCACGGTGACATTCACACCTTGCTAATTCTATGCCAGGTTCTCAGACTGGTGACGGGAGTGGCTGCTCATCCTGCAGCTGAGAGAGCCAGGGAATGAGAATGGTCCAGATGGTCCGGACCCGTGCCTGGGGCTCCGGACGCATCCATACCCATATGCTGCCTGCGTGTAAACCCTTCTGTCCCCGTCTCCTTTCTACAAAGAGCAGAAGGGAGGTCTTTACATAAATTGTCACTATAGCTATAGAAGCTTCTGAACCAACAAATGAAGGATTTGGGTTTTTTTTTTGTCTGAAAGAGTTGCTGCTTCTGTCTTCCTCAACCAGTGATAATTTGTACATTGGTTCAACTGGATCAAGTAGCAGAGAAAGACAATTTGCTGTCCCAGAAAGCCCGCACATATGCAAGGTGTTTCTGTGCTTTTAGCCTGCTGGTTTCCACTAGAACTGCTTTTGGTTTGGGTTTGTGGGTTGTTTTTTTTAATTATACTTCTGAATTTTGATGCCAGGGTATCCCTTGGCTTATACATGGTGAGTTGAGTTTCAAAGCTGGCTAAGGGGAAGAACTTATGCCCCTAAGTTAAATGATTATTTTAGTGAGAGAGAAGATGTTTGCATTTATCTGCAAATATAAAAATGTTCTAGATGTTTACTGCATATCCCTGCGCAAACTGTTAATTTAAAGCTTCCATTTTTTAAACAGCTGGGGTGGGCTTCAGGGATCTCAAATAACAGGGTTAACCAAACCCATCTGCATTTGGGTGTCATCTTTGCTCTCCTATATCACTCACGTGGTTGTGTCTGGAGCTGATAATGGAAACCCTTCATTATCTCAGCACTGAGGTTTCCTTTTATCCTCTCTACTCCCTGCCTGACACAAAACGGCAACATGGCATTAGGGGTTTGTTGGAAGGGAGTTTGTTATCCTTACACCTGCTTACTGAGATAAAATAAGAGGTTGGAACTATGTGAATTTCTGTCTCACAATGGAAAGACATGGTCACCAGTAAGAGTATCTAAGAGGACTTACCTGCAAAGACAATTCTGTATATTCACCAAATGAATATCTTTGTAAACTCAGAGAAGACACGGTAAGCAAATATGTCAAGCCATTCACTCTCTCCTCCTGTGCCTGGGAATGATCCCCATTAATCTCTTTAGTTTAGCCCCTCCTGTCACAGCTCCAGTGCATGTAAGATTTCTCTCGCTGTCCCTACCCCTCTACTACTGTGCACAGAGGCTAAAGTTTGTTCTCGCCTGAAAAGGCAGGCAGACAAAGCCTGTGTACTCCAGTGATAAATTTTATGTAAAGTATTCAGACTCTCAGTGCACATGGTGCCACTCTGCAAAGTCTATGCTAATACTCAAAAAGAATTTCAAATCACTGAATATTCAAGTAGAATTCACAAATCTCTCCTGGAGAGACTGGGTTAGCAGTAAAAACACAAAAAATCTAGCAGCACAGCTCTAACTAATAAGGAGGTGCTGGGGGAATTTGTGATGGGCGCTGTTAGTCTCAGAGGGCACAGCTTGCACTATTTTGCTTGGGTCACCAGGTCTGAGAACTGTAGGATAAAAAAAAATGGAAATTTCAGCGTCAACTTCTGATATGCTTTTCAAACCAGAAAGCAGTACATAGCACAAAATCAGCACAGAGTGAATTGCTGATGCCCTTGCCAGGCGGTGGTGAAACTGCCACAGCTGGCAGACATGGCAGAAGTCTTGTGAACAGCATCAGTGCAGACTTTGGCTCACCCTTTCCCAGAGACATCAGAGTGCCCCTGGCCCTGACTATACTGACAGCGTCCTCCCAGCCATCTTCAAGACACTACGGGCAGGATGCAGTGGCCTAAATACAGGTGCCCAAAGCCCCCTGAGACACCTTGGCATGTCCAGAGTAAGTGCGTGGGGCTGATGGAGAAGACATGGCACTGCTGGGAGACTCTCACCTTCCTGCAGCAGTGGCTGGAGTCCAGCTGGGGTACCCAAGATTGTAGCAGACACCCACATTTAGGCCCCTTAAGGGTGGGAGGAGATTTGATTCCAGGTGAGAGCGTCTAAATACAGGCATCAATGTACAACTTCGGTTCACTCCTATCCATGGAGATATATTCTGTATAATGGATGAATCTAGAAGTAATTAATCTCTCTAAAACCAGGATTCAGTTGCCTAAAAGCAGGTGTCTAATGCTATTTTAGGTGTTGTGGACTATCCCGGTTGGCATCCTGTTGCTGCACCAAAAAGAACACGGGCTTTCTCCGTCTTGCATCGTGTCTGCCAGCCCCATGCAGATGCCAGTGGAGTGTCTGCCCTGGAGTATCAAATGGCACGAGGAGCCAGCATTAAGGGAACTGAAGACTATCCATGCTGCCAGAGCATCTCAATCATCCTCCAGGCTCCTTTGACTGTATCAACCAGATCTCTGATAATTATAATAGGAGACGAGTTACTAAATTTTAAAAGAACGTATAAGCCTAACTCCTCAAAGTAAAGCTATCTCACTGACAAAAATCACAAGAGTTGGAACACTGAAAGCTCCTTTTTATTCACATTTGCACATATGCACATTTATGGGTGCAACTATCTCTGTACCACCCTTCTCTTGCTTCCCAAAATGGTGGGCCAGCTTACAGGCAGGTGGTTATTTTTAAGTCAGTTTTTCACAGTCACTCCTACTGTAACTGTACCCTTAATACAAAGAAGCTTGAACATCCCCTATTACCTACAGAAGGGTGCCATAACGTGCGTTTAACCAGGCAGTCAGCAGGAAAGCATGACATGAGGCGAGGGGGTAGACTTAAACTTAGGTCTTCCCCTGGCAAGGTGAAACAGAAGGGAAAGCGTCTCTTTGGGAAATCCACCAGGTCTTCTGCTTGGACAAAAGCATTTGGATTTGACTAATTGTAACTATGGGCAGCAGCTGAAAGACGGAGATTTTACTGTGGAAACGGAGCTACAGGGTAGGTTTCACCAGAGCCAAGCAGCAGCTTAGGGTGGAATTCACAAGATACACATTTTGGACTTAGCTGCCAAAGTGGGGCTTATGATTGCCATTTCTGATTTAGACTTTTTTTCTGTCTGTGTCAATGCTTGGGAGAAATAACAGGTAAAACGGGATGGAAAGTATGTCCTCTCAATCAGTATGCTGAAAAGGATTCTCTTCCCAAGAGGAAAACATTCTCTTTGCTCCAATCTTCTCTTCTTGGGGAAGATATCTAGGTAAATTTACAAAGGTTTAAGAGCTACAGAAAAATCTGTATAATGAATATCACTGTTTCTAACTTTGACTATTAATTAGAAACTGTACTTGCCATCCATGTAATAGTCTAACCGTCATGTAGCCTGATTTCATAAAAGTCTCAGAAAATTGGATTGCAATTCCTTCTAGGCGGCCATTCTTCCAGCCCAAGGCAGGAGCGACTATACCTAAACCATTCCTGGCAGATGTTTCTTTGTTTGCTCTTCAAGACCACCAAAGAGACACAGTCTTCATTTTATTGAGGTCTGTGATGAGCAGTGGATGGCAGATGCAGGACCTGGATACAAGGATGAGAGCAGGTTTGCACGGTTTGTTTTTGTACAGCCTCTGGCTGATTCTCCAAGTCATTTGATCACTCAGCGGTAGCACAGTCATTTAAGGACACTCCAAATCCCATTAAATCCGATGAGATTAAATTGAAAAATATAGGTAAGCACTTTGCTGAACAACAACTGCAAATGTGTCTGAGCATGAGCTGGGATTACTTGCCACCCTACCGTATCACTTGGTGCCTTGCTAGGCTGAGACTTACACGGCAAGAAGTCGCTCCAACCCTTTATGAGCAAAGAAATTTCACAGGGAACAGTAACTGTTGAGTGTCCTCTGAGTTAAACTGTGCTGCTTAGGGAGATGACAGGGAAAATGCTCATTTAAAGAGAATTAATAGCATAGGTAGACAGACACACTACTCCACCCCTACCCCTGCTAAATTTCAAAACTATTTCTAAACTGAAAAGTTGCTGTGTCATCCACTGGTGCAGATATCTATCCTGACTGAGGACCACATGGAAGGAAACTTTGCCTTGGCATGTTTTTTTATTTTCCAAACTGCATCAGTCTTAAGACCGGACAAGAATGTACTCACTCCTCAAACCTGGAATGAGATCCTGCAAACGGAGCTATATCCAGCAGTTTTATAGACTCAGAATTATCTCCAGCATCTGTGCAGGAAACATGAGAAAGGACATTCTCTCTCTCTCTGTGGTTTATGATGTTGCTAATGAGGGTTAGGTTGCCTCCCGTCCCTCTTGTCAGCTCCCCCATGCACACTCAAGCTATTCCATCATTTCAAGCCCTCCTCTTCAGCACCGATCTGCTAAGTGCTCTTATCTAAAGGCTCTCATCTAACAGGTTGGATGTGCTGTAGTGCATTTGTAAGTGCAAGGAGACTTGTCTAAGGGCATTCTCTCTGGCATCTGCCACTCTTCTTCCCCATAAAGCCTTATCACCGGTTTGTGCGGTTTGTGCGTTGTCAGGCTATAAAAACATTTCTCAGACTTTTCTCTGCTGCTCTGCTGATGGGAGAATTTAGGGCCAGTTAGTCATTGCCTTAGTCCTTGCTGATAAAATGCATCTTCAAAGAGCAACACTGGCCCGATGATCTTGAACATTGCAGCACAGCTCTTCTCAGCCAGCTGCTGAGATAGCAATAGTCAAAGTCAACTGGAGGCAGCCAAAGCAGCATAAAAATCCTTTACAAAAAAAATACAAAACCAAAAAAAACTTTCAATTTTTAAATAAATGTTTGACAAAACAAGTATAGCCTCACTTAAAGAGGACAATTTCTGCAAATGTACTGCTAAAGTCACAGTGTTTTAAAGGCTTACTTCTGCACTTCTGATTTAACATCTGGCTATGCTGCTCTGAATAGGAGAAGACTTGCTTCTATGCTCAGAAGCTCCTTTAATAAGGATCTTTAATTTCTTGGTTTTAAACTACAGCCCACAAAAATTCTTATTTGCTACTAAGCAATACGTAATAAACAACAGAGGAAAAATATGCATAGGCTAAGTTTGTCCTGTGTAATACTTATCTTTTTCTTTAAATTCACCAGCAAGCAATTGTGACCTATTATTTAGGAGAATACCTTGCCAGTGTTTGCTACTCACGCTTCCTAACTGTAACAGATATCCTGGATGGTCCAACAAATTGTAAGTCAATCTTCTGGTTCAGTGCAAGGCAATATCCTGAAAGAAAAATGACTTGGGCAGTTTGTGATCAGCAGCTTGAATTGCAGCCTTGGTACTCTGAGCATCACACCATTTCATTTAAGAAGCATGACCACATGTTTGCAAAGTGAGGGCTGGTTTTTTGTTTCATTGCAGAAGCCAAGTCAGTAATCATAAAGATAGCATGATAGCAGCAGCTTGCCTCATCCAGAGGAGGAAAAATCATAAACTAACTGTTAAGAGGGAAATTATTATATATAATATACGTGTAATGGTTTATATAATATATATAATACTAATTATAACATTGATTGTATAATAAGAGAGCTTCCGTGCTTGTTGCATTGCTCTGATCTCTGAACAGAATTGTGGTACTAATTTTTTCCATTGTGAGTACCAATTCTTACAAATTTATCTGAAACATTTAAATGGCTGTTGTCCCCTGTCTTCAGAAAGGTCCCTTTGATGTAATTTGGGCTCTGCAGCATTGCTGAAAGGTGGGACAGAAGAGAAGCAAAGGCCAGGGGCTGCCTCGCTTTGCGTCCCCATTGGTGACACGAAGGACGAGGCCATGACCCTGCAGGCTCTGCCCTCGCTGCTAGAGCTGACCTTGGCTGAGCATGTGGGGTTAACCCGAATGGTGCCCAGCACACACAAGGAGAATCTGCTCCCGTTATTGCTATGGAGGAACTATGATGGGATCCAAATGCAAAACGCCAGGCCTTTTGGCAGAACCAAAATAAATAAGGAAAAAACATTCAGAAAATCCTTCCTCTGTCACCCCCTCATCAGACAAGGTAGATTTAGGCAGGGGGACACCTGGATGGGGTTTGAGCTGGCTGACACAAACCTCGTGTGCTGGGTGAGGAGCTGCCAAGCGCAGGATGGGGAGAGGTGAGCTGTCCTGGTCCTGATCTTTGGCCATGCCACCCAGAGCCAGATGAGATGTTTCTGACAAGCTTAAGTAGCTCAGGCTTAGTTTCAAAGAAGCCATGAGACCCTTCTGAGTCAAGCATCACAACGCTGACTACTCAATCATAGATCTGACCTACTCAACCCTCCATGGGGCAGGAGAGGACAGCCTGCATGGTCACTTGAACTGGTTCTCAGCAGGCCAAGGGGTTCTCCAGGAGAAGGGCGACAAGCAAGCTGGGGCCCACGGGAAGCTTGGCAGCGTAGCACCCACCTGCTCACGCACCTCCACATCAAGAAGTGGACACCCATGGTGCAGCCAGCCAGCAGCTTCCCCTCACTGGAAGCAGGATGTTTTGTGGTTAAGGAGGAGGAAAAGGAACCATGTTCTCCCCTCCATGCACCGTCCTGTGCTGGCACAGAGGCTCCCACCCTGCCAAGAGTGCTACAACTGACTCGCTCAAATCAATTCAACAGAGTACTTGTGTTGCAGATACCAGGAGTTGAAAGTAAATTGTAGAATATAGGAGTGTTAAGAATCAATGGTAGTCACAGGAATTGTAGCCTTAGAGGTTTAAGTTTTGTTTAAAGTCGGTTGACCATGGAGATTTTGACAAAGATTAATTGACTTGTAGCATTGTGTTTAAACCCCTTACCCTTTCCATCTCGATCTGGGTATCGAGGAGCCAATCAGTAGAGCTAACTATAGAACTGTAGTCACATAGGTTAAACTTTATATGAAATCTATTTGTCCTTAGAGGGAATGGGGAGTCCTAGGACTGTTACAACATCTTATTTGTTAGAAGTTAGCCTAGCGTGTCTGGGGTAATTAAGAAGAGTGACAGAACAAAGGTAGGCCCCAGACACCACCTGTAAAAAATAGGCCCTGAGCCATCACTTTGGAGCCAGAAAATCAAGGAGCAACACGACCTGTTCCCAAGACCATATATGGAGATTTTAAGGAGGGGTTCGCCCACCGAATTTGAGGAGGGGGCGCTCAGACGACCACCAAGACCACCAAAAGACCCTCGACTCAAAAGACTGAGCATGCGCAGGTGGGTGGGGAGATATTATAATGATTTCTCGGAAAGTTAATGTTTATGTATAATATTTCTCGGAAATCTAGTGAATATGTATCACGGGTGTGTATTTAACCTGCGCTGTTGATCAACCAGGCGCGCACGCTAGGTGGAGCGATCCCTCGTGTGCCCAGCGCTGCCAATAAAGAAGTGCCTGCTTCTTAACTTCTCATTGCTGTTAAGGAGTTTTATTCCGGATTTCGGTAACACTTGCACACCACAAATGAAGCCTGTGTTTTGAGGGCCTGGCCTCTGCAGGAGTGCAGCCATCCCTTCTGCAGCCAGATTCAGGAGTACCCGGGCCCAGCACATCTGCATTGTACACGGACAACAACAGAGATATTGAGAAGTCACCTCTTTCACCCATTTTTTCCCCATCCTCCCTCTTACCCTGATGTATTTCCAGGACACTGTCCTTACTTGTTGGCTAGAAAAGTCCACTGGCACAGTTCTACATGAGCAAAGATTCCTTTCACAGAAATAGGAGCTTTTCTGATTTTGTCCTCTCCCTGCTTTAAAGACTTGCATTTAGACCTCTGACCAGGTGCCTAATTAGTTGTCATGGTCATCATGGCACTTCTAGTTCAAGAGGACAGTGAGTAACTAAAGCTGCCTTTTCTGCTGGGCTGCTGGTCCAGGGAGAGAAGCAGTCAGGTGGCTTGAGAATCCAGGCACCAGGATTATTGGTTCCCTATGGAAAGGGAACTGTGGTTCCCTGATGGAAAGCCATGACCAAGAACTAGTCACCTACCAAGTGCACTACTTATTGCATCTACAAGGTAACACAGCCTCAGCAGACCAGTGACTCTGGTTTTTAGTACTGACTTGGCACCTAAGCAATTGCATTATTTATTTTCACCTTTCTCCTGTCGCTTTCTCTTATCGACTCAAGTCTACTGTTGAGTTTTCCAGAAAGCACAGTGAGCTTTCCACGGCACAGTGTCCTTTCCTCCCATGCAGCTGCAGATGTCCCATCTGGACAGGGATTTCACCTCCTCCTTCGGGCAGAGAGGAGGAGAATAGGGAGATGATGAATCCTTTGAATTACAGACTTTAATATACACATGCTGTAAAGTCTCTGACTCAAAGCTGCCTAGCACAATGGGGCATGCTTGTGCTGGAATGAAAACACAATCCTGTTTGTTAGAATAAAGTTCACTATACAAACTGGGTCTCCTAATCCAATGATTTTATTTCACTAAGCCAGCGCCCCAAATTCTAATTCAATAAACTTCATGGTGGCACAGATCTGGCTCATCGCTTGGACATGTGTAGCTCTAAGCATCAAGTAATGCGTGGCCTGATCAACTTATGGATGTGCTTAAGAGCTTATGTTTGACCTTGGGCCCCAGCAGCAAACTCCTTTGGATCCGATGTGGATGTGATGTAGTTGTACGTAATCCCTTCTTCAGTTAAATATGGTCTGGAAAGCAGCTGTTTAATAAGCTGCAGATGCATTTACGGGTCTTCATAGTTAAGATTACTTCTTATTTTAAAAGAGCCTGGAAGTGTTTAGTCCCATCAAAGGGTGCCACTCTTCACAAGTAATTATTCTTGTATCCTGGAGCTGCCCAGCCTCCCTCAGCAACTTTTCCTAAAATCCTTTGATTTTACTGTATAGGAGGATCCTGAAAGTGTTAGGAATAAGCTGTTTCCTTACCTCAGTGCACTTAAGAGGCATCACCCGCCTGGAACAGCACTGCTATCCCATTCAACCTCCTGACTATACATACACCTAAGAGAAATTAAATTTAGGGTGAAATACATATATCCATATATGTGTACATGGACTCTATGACCTTCCAAACCTTTGACACAGATCAATTAAAAAATGCGTGGTGAGCTTTTTGAACCCAGGTGAACACGTCTCACTCCAAGCACCCCTGATCTCATCCGGATCTTTAACTCCATGGCAGGATCCCTGCAGCACCAGGAAAAGCGCTGAAGCTAGACACCTGGCATGGCCAGGCACCCTCAGGCCAGCGCTCCCCAGATTCTGCTCCCCACACCTCTGAGGAAAGAGGAAACACCCTGGCATGGTCCTTCCCCGGGAAACTGAAACCTGAAGTCAGAAGCACACGTTACAGCCCTGCCGTCGCCCCAACTACTGATCTGCTGGGATGGTGCCAGAACGTCGCCTCCGATATCTGTCATAGTGTCACAGGTGTTAACATCCAGTTACAAGAAAAAATGAGCTCTATAACCAAGGGCAAAACTGACGCTGCCTTTCCGTTGTCCTGGGGCATATTTGTTCCTGGGAGAGAGGGGTTTTTTGTCAAGTATGAAAAAAAATTAAATTACTGTGAGATGTGCTTCCATTAAATTGAAAACAAGGAGTTCTCTGAACGTGTAGATATTCTTCCAAAGTACAAGGGATATTATACACAGGAAGATTTTGCTAATTTATGAGAACGGGGAAATTAAACTGTCTAGCACTACCAAAAACTAAAGTTAACTTGATCAACATCTGAGACCTCATTATGTTTCAGAAATGCAATTTACTTTTCTCCATTTTTGTTCTGTTCATTTTATACATCCATTGGCATGGGTTTTTACGCTTGTGGTTGTCAGGGTCTGTTACGTGAGTGAAAAAGGCTGATGCAAATACTGGCACCAGACATTACCCTCTGCATATCAGTACTCAGGATGCCCCTACCTCTCTGAGGATTAAGTTACTGGTGAGCGAGAAGGCCTTCACAGTCAAAAAATATCCTGGGAACAGTCCACTTCCCAATTTTCCATAATAGGCAGCAATGAAAGAAAATCTGCCATGTGTACCCACAGACATAGCTGCTCTCTTCACTCGCTCACACAGGTTTGGAGTGTCTCCACCTCGGCGAGCTGTGGTTCCTTGCCTCACCCCAGCAGGAACTGGGAGATGCTCTGTCTCCAGACCTGCTCCCGTGTGCAACCCAAGGGTGACAGAGGCTGGGCTGCCCCTTTGCACCTGCAAGGCCAGGCTGCTCCCACTGCTCCCTCCCTCCCTCCCGCTTCTGTCACCCCACAGTGAGCTGATGCAGAATGGGTGGAAAACTAACCCTACAGGGGCAAAACAGGGAATCATTTTCTCCAGCTTTTTGCCCATTCAGTTCCCTGAATGCAGCAAGGCCTTCTACAGGAGCATCAGAAAGCAACTCACTGAAGGAATACAGGAAAGAGCGGGAGGAGGGCCGGGCAGACATTGACAGGGAAGGGAGCAAAGTTAAAGGCAGTATCACCTCTCATGTCCACCTTCCAATGGGACATGGACATCTTGTCTCATAGCAGGGGCTGAACCACATGCTTGTGACTTCTGGCAGTCAGAAGAAAATGGAACGCAGATGAACCTTTGAAGACTTGCTTCAGCAGCGGGAATCCAAACAGTTTGGGTTGGAAGGGACCTTTAAAGGTCATCCAGTCCAACCCCCTTGCAAGGAGCAGCGACACCTCCAAGCAGATCAGGTTGCTCAGAGCCCCGTCCAACCTGGCCCTGAATGTTTCCAGGGGCATCTACCACCTCTCTGGGCAACCTGTTCCAGTGTTTCATCACCCTCATTGTAAAAAATTTTGGAAGTCCAGCCCTGCTCATGGCCTCTCTGTGAGCTCACTGGCTGGTCTCCAGGAAGGTGCAGGTAGAGCGTCCTTCCCCTCCAGCAACTGGAACAAAGAGAAAACCAGCCATCACCTCTCCACCCATAGCCTGGCCCAGTGGCCTCTGGGCACACCAGGGCTGCCTCCTGCCACCGAGAGGTTTGTCACCTCTGCTGACCAACCGGTAATGGCACTTTGGGCTGCTGAGGACAAGACAGTGGTTCTCGCTTGCCCAGAAAAGGAGAGTCTATCTAGGAAATGAGAGCTGTGGGCCACAATCCAGTTGGAATTTTGTGGGTGCCTCTCTGCTGCCTGGGGGGACACCCAGGCATAACCATGATGGAGGTCCCCTCATGCTTTTGGCAATCATCTCCTCCACAACCGTTCCCACCATTGCCTTCCTTGCCCTTCATGTAGGCACACAGCATTTATTGATCATATCCTGGCATCATTTCAAAGCCTACCACTCTGCTAGGCCAGGCAGCCTGAAATTACTGTTTGGAACATGGTGACAGTAGGGTGGGAGGCTCCTCCAGAGGTAAACATTGCAAGCAGGAAGGGAATTGGGCCCCAAAAAGAGCTTTATGCTACACCCAGACCACTCCTGTCTCAAATACGGCTTCAGACGCGGTTTCATATTGGCAGAGTGAACTCCCTGACCCACCTACCTCTTGCTCACAGAGCTGCCTCGTGGGCTGCCTACTAATGCTGCATATATAAAGCACGGCCCGAGTACCATACCTAAAAAATCATGTTCCCCAGCAGACACTGATCTTACAGCACCTGAATGCCGAAAGCGAGGAGGACACTGCCGCCGACACGTGCAGCCCTGCCCAGATGCAGGCATTTTCCGAGGTTTCCTGTAAGCTCCGCGGCACGCGTGAGGATGTCCTGCCCTCACCTCTGCGGCATGAGCCACACACGTTCTGCCTAAGCCGCGCACCAGATGCCTCTCATAAATGTGGTGTCCCTCGCACAAAGACTTATTTATTTATATATGGCTGACTGATTGATCCCAAAGGACTGGGATGTCAGAGACATACTCAGTGCATGTTTCTGCCCTGTAGATGCGCCTTCCTTCATTACCCTAAGCGCTGGTGTCTACCTATGCAGCACAGGGTTCAGTTTAGGCTTCAAACCCTACCCCACAAATGGACAAAACAGTTCAAGCTGAGCTCCGTGCTGCAACGTTTTACTGGCTTGATGCGACCAGCCTAGAAGTGTTTTTGACGGGCTTATCTGAAATGAGGGCACTGCAGACATATGTCAGGCTGTTTTCACAGCACCGCTGCTCTTTCTCTTCCGACGGGTGTTTTGACAGGGATTTCTGCTGTCCGGGGAATATCTGGAGAAAAATTTTCTGAAGGGAGTAGCTGACTGGCAAGGGACCAAGCTGCTTGCAAAGCTGTGAGATTTTTCACAAGATGCCAGAGCGGGCACTGAAATCAGCAAGATCACAGGTTTTCCAGGCATGGATTCCCAGTCACCCTACGTGTAACTATTAACACAAGCATTACTTCAGAGTGAACTAACTCTACCCATTCCCCTTGCAGAGACGTGGCATGAGGCTCCTGCAAGATTTAATACTATTTATGCTCTCAGAAAAAGGCTTTAACAAGGCTTATATGATGAGTTGATACTAGGCCTTCCAGAGGGAAGTTTATTTCATCCCGAAGGCCTAATATTCATGAACTTGAAAGCAACTCTGGTGTAAGAAAGAAAAAAAAAGTGCTGTGTTACATGTGCATAAGCATATCTGCATATTTTTGTGGGTATTCCCTTGTGCTAATATTTGAAAATGCACCCCATGATGTTTCTAGCCATAGATTAAATGGTACAAATATAAACATGAGAAGAACTGAGAGTTGTTTTATGCTGTATTTTATTGTCTGCAATAAGCATGACATTAGCACCGCAAATGGAGAATGGGAAGCTCCAAGACTCTGAATGTAGCCCACCAATGTGTATGTATTGCAAGTGTCCATCTGTACCCACAGTGCACAGAACAGAAAGTGTTACCAATGATCCCTGTAGTACCTTGAGGCTCAAGACTGGACCAGGAACAGGTTGGCTCAAGACTGGAACAGGTTTCCCAGAAAGGTGGTAGATGCCCCATCCCTGGAAACATTCAAGGCCAGGTTGAACGGGGCTTGGAGCAACCTGATCTGCTTGGAGGCGTCGCTGCTCCTTGCAGGGGGGTTGGACTGGATGACCTTTAAAGGTCCCTTCCAACCCAACCCAAACCATTCTATGATTCTAAGACTGGCTCTAACCAGTCCTTGTGGCTTGGAAAATCCTTTTATCAATTGCCTGCAGGTGAGTTAAAAGACCTGCTGTCATATAAATGGTGTAATAAAAGTACACGTCTCTTCCAAAGATGCGATCTTATTTTCACAGTTGCTTTGAGGCTGGGGAAAGTAAACTGGAAAATAGAAGACCTTTTTAATTAATATTTTTGTCATTTTCTTTCCATGCTTTTCTCAGCAGTTTCTTACCATCTCTAAGATGCAGAAGGAGGAAGCTTACGCTTACTATGCTGCTGCAGTTCTAGCTAAGACAGGAACTCAGTAGGCTCCAGAAAGACCATGTACTTCAGCATGCAGAGCCAGCAATAGGCCATCCATACAGATAAACACCTAACTTGGAGCATATATTAGCTTTAACTGCACAGCCACCACTTTGGTGCTCCAAGTTAGTGCTCCTGCTGCTGAACCAATATCCCCTGGTAAGTGCAGGTACAGCATAGGCCAAGCTGTCTGCAGTCAGTTTGAGAAACCGTTAACAGGAGCAACATGTGACTGCTGACTGTTCAGCTACCAGCTATCCAGTTTCACCATCGTGGTAACAATTTTGGCCCATCAGTTTCTTTGAGAAATATCTGAGGGATGACAATGTGGCACTTCTGACCACTGTGGTACCCTAAAATGTGGAGGTGGGTCTGCAAGAGTCGAAGATGGTAGAGTTGTAGTAAACAAACTCTTCTCTACAATCCTCTGCTGAACAAAGTCAGAAAGAGGCCAGAGAGGACAGATAGTCAGCCCAGGAAGCAGAAGGCCCCAAAATGGCATGTAACATCCTCCAACTTCTTCTTGATGGATTCACCTGTAGTTACCTGAGAGCCCTGCCCGGTTACAAGTCAGCAAAGTCTGCTCAGGCCAAGACACTTGGGATGCTCACAAACTGCAGAAAATGTGCTTGTGAGGCCAAAAGAAAGGAGAAATGTTCTTGGGAGTAGTTACACAAACATGGTAAGTGCAGTTCAGTACGAAGCATTATGAGACAGCATTCAGTATTTTACAGGCAAGCCCTGGGACGGGGACTTTGCACATAAAAGCTTTGTCACATGAATATTAACATAAATATGCACTAACCTGCACCATGTGTGTGCAAATAGAAAACAAACAATTCATTTCAAAAGATGATACATAGTTGGTTGCACACTTCCCCTAAGCAGAGGGGGAGAGGACAACCATCTGATACTAATTATATTCTTTAATACAGGTATAAGCTCGCTGGGACTGAGCATGCTGAAGGGATTAAACATTACCTAGTGTGTTTGTAATGGCACAGCCTCCTCCTTCTCCTGTTTGGGGCCATGTCACTGCAAACACAATGACTGCTGCCGTAATGTGGTCTTAAAAGTTCTCAACAGCTACCACAGCAAATGTCACAGAACATTGCAGTGGCAGGGACATGCCTAGATGACATAGCTGACTTCCAGTTCTCTCATTTCTATGGTCCTAGGACAATGCCCTATGACTCGCAAGATACTTAGCTGCAGTGATATCAAAGCAACTACTGAAATACATTTCTGCTGGATCTCCTTCCCTCCATGGGATCCCACTGACAAATATTGAAAGAAAGCTTTAAAGAATTTTAATAGATTAATGCATTGATGCAAAAGTGATGCAAAACTATTAGAATCATAGAATGGTTTGGGTTGGAAGGGACCTTTAAAGGTCATCTAGTCCAACCCTCCTGCAAGGAGCAGGGACATCTCCAACTAGATCAGGTTGCTCAGAGCCCTGTCCAACCAGGCCTTGAATGTTTCCAGGGATTCTTCCTACTCTTATTTGATAAATCAACTGACTGATCTCACCAATCAACTGAACTGGCCTCCTTCTATGCTGATACAAATTCATACCTGACATCTGGTTTAGACAGGGTACAGACCACATGAAGGCCTATAATCTCAGCTCAGCATTTAGAGAAGGCCAAGAGCTCAAAGCGAACCGAGCATCCAAGAGAATGAGAAGTTAGTAAACACAGTTGGCCACCTAAGACTGATTTGGCCACAGTACAACACTGGGCTAAATAATCTGATCTTGATCCATACCGAGGGCTGATAGATCTCCCTTAATCTGGAAGTGATTAATTTTCTTAAGGATCAAAATTATAAATGCACTGCCCAGAAACCCTGCAGTCATCCCTTTGGGAAAAAAAAAATAAAAAGAAAAAAAGAAAAAAAAACAAAACAAAAAAACCACACAAAACCAAACCCCCCAAAAAATCCCACAAGGAACAAATATTCCCTTTGGAGCACGTAAAATTGCTGCTTTCAGTCCTTCCAATTAAACCACAAAACAAATAGCACCATGAATTCCATCTTGCAGATGATCTTTTCCTAGGTCCCCTTTTCACCACCCCTTTCATTAGCTCTGGCCCTGTCCATCAAGCTATTAAGCACGAGGCAAAAACCTCGCTGTGCGCACCCTGGCATGGGGATGATGCAGTTTGCCAGGCCTATCTCCTCCTGACTTTATCACCAACTTGCCTCTTGACTCCAGGGGTGGTGTGCCTGATGTCATTGCTCAGACATCCTCAGTCTGATTTGCTGCCATTGGCAAAGACCTACGCATTCCCTATGGAAACAACTCCTCCAGCTTCTGAGTGTAATGTTACTATCCTTAGCATTTTCCCAGAAGGCTAAAGTGCAATGAGCTTTTTTTTTTTGTGGTTGTTTTTCAGCTAACGGGATTAATTGTGGAACGGACATGTGAGAGACCTGTGATCTTAGATCCAATCTCCAAAGTAAACGACTGGGCTTTCCTTGCTAAAGTGACCAGGTGATCAAGGCAAGGCTGCATGTCTCAAAGTTCAAAGGTTAAAACTGGGATGACCAGTCTCACATAAATAAAAGTCGTGTGATGCTACAGGGTCTTTGAAGTACTCACTGTGGATGAAGTCCTGTGCTTCATCTTTCCTCTAAACTTACTCGTGTCATATAATCTATTGATTGACAAGCTCTGAGGAAAAGAAGTGCCAAACATGTCTGGGGCTAAAAGTTGTTACATGGACTCCAGTAATTTGTTGCCCCTGCAGAATTTCATAGAAGATTTTGCACTTGGCACTTGTAAAAGGAAGGCAGATTTTGTGACGTGCAACCCATAACTTCAAGTGGAGATCAGGATACCTGACATGGTTAACTTCACATAGCAAGGAGCTCAGAAGAAATAGGTCAGGACACGTTCAGTGCTGTATCAGATAAGCTTTTATGAGGCTCAGCTTTACTTAAAATCTGGATTTTAAGTGAGCCACATGCACAATGTGAGTGTTACTACCTGCACCATTCCCAAATCTTCTCTTCTAGCCTATCAAAGTCCTTGCAATGGCTATAAGAGCCATTCCTGTACAATTTTATAACAGCTTTGATCCATTATTTTCAGCTGAGTTCCAGGTGACTGACCCCAGCATGAGAAAAAAAAAACAGCATAGTCAGAGCAGGTTCTTCAGCCTTATTCAAAAATATTCTAGGTCTGGTCACCATATAATATTCCATCTTCTATGCATGTCTTTCATAAATTTTGCAATCAAAACTACAGAGCACAAATAGGTGGGGTAGAAATCATTGCCACCATACTTAACCATTGATTTTCAGGTAGCTATCAAAGATATGAAGCACACTTGTAAGAACTGAGGTGATAGTAAGGCTGATCAGGATTGGAAGGAAGCTCCTGAACCACATTGTTTGTGGCTGGCCTTTTCATGGGAGGGAGAGCATGGAAAAGAAAGGAGGGTGAATGTAAGGCAGCTGAGATAGAAAAAATATAGTATACAGAGACAGAAAGTGGGGAGCTTCTGCTCAGTTGAGAGAGTATGGCTACAAGGACCCAGGAAAAGGGTAACGGAAAGGCTTTTCAGCAAGTGATGCAGCTGGGAACACAGGAGGGCTGTACAGCAGGACATTGTCTCTCTACAGTTGCTTTCTCCTGCGCTCAGAGGAGCAGGTCTTGTAAATAAAGAGATATGGGTCAAAGATACTTGACTCCAAGACAAATGTCATCTCTCTAGATATGCTCAGATTGGATTTAGATATGGCACTAAATGCAAGACTTCAGGAATGCCCACCTACTTGGATTACCAAGTGCAGTAAGATGCTAACACCTGAAAGCACTGATGCATCGAGCACATGCACCAACATGAATTCACTAGTTTGCTGAGCATTGAGCACAGCTTTGCATGACACCAGGAGGATTTAAAATAGCTGGCAACAGCCACGTAAGCATTGCCCCACCTAAGACTCATGGAGCACAGTCAGGTCATTTCTGAACTGTCCTTTGGACATGCTGTGAGCTAGAAGAGTAGTACCAGTACTATTAAAAACTCTGCCTGGGGCATCCTAGCCACATCTGTCAGTTTTCAGACATTGACAGACTTGTTTCCTTGCTTGCTAACACTTTCAATGTGCATGTGTGTATGTATGAGTATGGATATTTACATCCCAAACTATATAGCTGGCAGCAAATGTAAATTCATGACAATACGTGAGTTAAGAGAGGAAAATAAGGAGAAGCCAATAATTAGACCTTTCAGTTTCACTTCAGTTCCTAGGCACTACTAAAGCAAATACATACTTTTGTGTACACTGAAATCTACTTAAAGGTGAACAGTATCCAGAATGGATTTGCTAGTTTGCATCAAACCAAATTATTTTGCCTCCTACCCCAGCGTAGCAGATTTTGTGAACAGCAGTAGATGCTGACTTTACTAAACTGTGCCACTGCTTCTTTCTATCAGACTAGAGAATCATAACATAAATTAAACTTCCAACAGCACACGTGCAAAGCCAGAAACCACTTCTCAGTGATGCGAGCGATATTCTTTTGGAACAGAATAATAAATCAAAGAGAGTTCCTCATGGTCCTTTCTGGAATTATGTTTAGAAATATCTTGGATTAGAGAGCAGATAATATCCTTCTTAAATGTACAAGTAATGTGAGGCTGAGAAGGATCACTTGAATACTTTGGAGATGAGGTTAGAAAGTAAACATCTGCATAAATGAAAGAAATGACCTGGAGGAATTATAACTGAGGAAGTACAACAGATAACTGCAGAGCATCAGAGTTACTCTGCAGTTGCCCATACTCTGTTAACAGAGCACGGATAAACAAAGGGCTTTATTTTCTAATTTGTGAGAATCTGTGTGAGTTAAATGTAAAGAGAGATGCAATGTCATTTTCCGCATCTTAGAATGAATTAGTTTATTAATGGAAGTGAAAATGGCCTAGGAGCTTGCAACGAGATGCAAAATGTACCAAGTTTCCGTATTTAGGGGCTGTAACACGATGTTTGTAATTATAAATAGCAATAATCTCCAGATAAGTAACTCACTTGGATGACTGATGACATGACTGCAGAGCGTATCAGTTTTTTGGACTGAGAATTAAATGTTAAAGAGTCTCAGATCTTAACACCACGTCCACAATAAAGGTAATCCTAGCAGCAGCAAGAATGTTCTTTATCATCCCTAATCATGCTAATCTTTTGAATAAGCAACAGACAGAAACAGAGTGAAACTTCAGAGCAAAAACATACATGGAATTGAGTTCAGCATTCAAAGACTGTACGAACATGCCAAAATTATTAATTCTTCCCCTGCAGCAGTGGGAGCAGACAGGTTTGTTCCACTGGCTCCTGTCCAGGTCAGCTCACTGTCAGCCAAGGGAAGAGAACAGCCAGAGCCACCTCGTCCTGCCAGCAGTTCCCAGTGCATCCCAGCACACGAACGAATTCTAACAGCTGCCACTGGAAAACAAAGTGGTTGCATTTATCAAGAACAATGAGGGAATACAAAATGCCTATCAAAGACCCTGAGAAATATATAGCATCCAAAAGTTGCCATCCAGAAGCACACGTTATGATGACACTTTCCTTAATTAAAGTAAGGACCTTCCATTTAGCACCATAATCACAAAGCCAGAGATGTTCCCAAAGAGTCTCGTGCAGTTGAAAAGGGAGAGAAAGTTTTTGTGCACTGCACATTTGTTACCAAACGTTACCCATGCTCCCAGAATTTCTGACCAATATAATGCTACAAAAGACACCAGTTCTATGTATACATCATAGTTTCATAAAAATTAGTATCTAACAAGCACACATTACAGTAAGTGTGTTACTGATATATTACAGTACGAGGAGTTTTAATTATTGAAAGGACACTGGGGCTAAGAAAATGAACAGACAGAATAGGAAGTAAACTGGTAGAAACTCATTGTATGAAGAAAGCATATGGAAAATTATTTTCTAGTTACAAAGGGTTACACATGGACAGATTTAATAGCATGCATGTTCCACAAGGACTGCTGGAAACAGCATGTGAATAACCAAAAGCAGGTGGACTGGAGAGGGAAGGAAAATTTAAAAATAGAGAATGCAAAAATTAAACCAAGAAAAAAGCAAAGCACACAAAAAATATAAACTATACCAGAGCACATAAGCATTCATTAAGTACAGGAAAGAAAGCAATGAAGAAGAAAAAATTAGAAAATTAATATGAAGTTTTCCTTAACTCTCTCTTCTTTCTTGCATTCCTTTGTTCTGAATTAAGGTTGAGGCTGAGGTTGTAACTGCTTTGGGATAAGAAATCTTCTCCTTTTGCTAAGTATCTCATTTATAAAGGCTTCATTGGTGCTAAGTATTAATCAGAACAGTCTGATCTCCCCCACGATAAGTTAATCTGGCATTACTCCAAAGCATTTTCTTTTGCCTAGTCTGCGGCACTCCCTGAATATGAGCTGTGGCTTAAGGAGCTGTTACCTCGACACCATCTGCAATTCAGCTCCCAGGGAAAGGCACACAACTCACACCAGCCGTGCTGGTGCGTTTCACTCAGCTTTATGCTTCCGCAGCTCACTTTATCTTGACCTTTTTTAGACAAGGTAGAAATTTGGACAAATAAAGCTGTCGTCTTTTTCAGACTGATTACAGCTGAACTTCTCCACTTCTGCCCTTAACACTTGCATTTTACGATAATCATGCCTGGGCTGGGAATTTGCCTTCGACTCTAGCAGTCCTCAGACAGCAGGGGTGGTCACTGAGATAGCGGGTCCATCTGAGCTGCCCTGCCAGGTTCACTCCTCAGAGGGCTGCAGTATTTGGATCCCAGCATTTGACAATACGCAGCAGGCATAGTGATAGTGAGATGCTCAAAGCACAAGCCAGAGCATGCTTATTTTCCAGCAGGTGAACATATGAAAAACAAATTTCCACTTGGTGATGACACCGTCAATCAGCGAAGTAATAGGGTATCCTAATTTATATGAATTTTATACACTGATAACGGAAGAAAACTGACTAAATCCAGATCACTAGATCTCTGACTAAATACCTTGCCATAGAGGATTTTTATAATTTTTTTTTTATATATCTGTGAAATACCCAATATGTAAATACCACAAGCACTGTTGTAGAATACTGGTGCTGTCTTCCATCAGTTTAAGGCTGTGTTTTGAACACACTATTGAACGCACTAGGTTTTTTATTGTACAATAGAGCACACCCCAGGGGATAGCTCTATGTTGGTACCTAAAGTATGAGCCATGCAGTCTCTCTCTCCTGTTTGGGAACACCATGTAGCTCCAGTGTGTCAACAGCTGCCAGAAAAATCGCCTGATGTCGCTCCAGACACCTAACTCATATAAGGATCATATCTGTACTCCTTGAAGCCTGTGAGAACCGGACTTTCCAAGCAATTCCTAAGTAATTGGCTTTATTTCTTCTGAATTATCAGTAGTAGTCTGTGTTTTTCATGTATAGGTGAATAAAAACTATTTGTAGGGAGTGGTGTGAACTCCCCAAACAGCATAAGTCAGACCTAATTAATTCAGCAACTAAATAACCGTTATTTTTAAAATTCTCTCTAGTTAATATGACTATTTACAACACTTCTTGATATGTCAACAGCTTTTTAAAATACAGTTACTAGTACCTGACACCCACACAATAGGCACTTAACCAAGTCTGTGGGCACAAACTGGTAACTCAAGCCCCCCAGTAAGGTGCCCCAAGTGTTACATGACATAAACGTTGAAAATTAAATATCAATATGAGGTGATTCTTGCCAACTGTAGAGCTGTAGATACATAGGTAAAATTTTATATGATGAAATTTGTTTGTTCTTAGAGGGAGTGGGAACCTTAGAGGAATTATAATACCCATTTGTTAGAAGTTAGCCTAGCATGTCGTTAAAACAATGGTAAGTCCCAAACACCCCAAACACCACCTGTGAAAACAGGCCCTGAGCCATCACTTTGGAGCCAGAAAATCAAGGAGCAACGCGACCTGTTCTCAAGACCATGTATGGAGATTTTAAGGAGGGGTTTGACAAGCGAATTTGAGGAGAGGGCGCTCCGACGACCACCAAGACCACCAAAAGACCCTCGACTCAAAAGACTGAGCATGCGCAAGTGGGTGGGGAAATATTATAATGATTTCTCAGAAAGTTAATGTTTATGTATAATATTTCTTGGAAATCTAGAGAATATGTATAATTAATGTGTATTTAACCTGTGCTGTTGATCGAACAGGTGTGCACGCTAGGTGGAGTGATCCCCCGTGTGCCCAGCGCTGCGATAAAGGAGTGCCTGCTTCTTAACTTCTCATTGCTGTTAAGGAGTTTTATTCCGGATTTCGGTAACACAAGCGTTCTGCTTTCTCTCCAGGCCTAGTTCGGAGCTGCATCCCTGCCAATCCCCATTCAAAATTCCCTCCAGTGCAGTCGCTGGGCCGCTGCTGGTACCGGTGCTGGCACGCCCTGCCCCCGAACCCCGCCTCCTCTCGCACCCCGCTGTGCCGCTGCCGCCACCCTCCGCCATTATCTGGCCCCAAGCCCCCCCAGCGCAGGCCGGCTGCCTAGACCCGCCCTTCGGGGCGGGGCCTTGCACCCCTGTAGGCCAATCAAACACGGCGCCCGTGCGTACAGACACCCGGGGCGGTGTTCTCAAGGGGCGGAGGCCTGTCATTCGCGTGACGTCACGGGGCCCGGAGCGGCATGAGCGGGCAGGTGGAGGTATGGCCGCCATTGTTCTCGCAGCACCAGGCCGAGCTCAGCTGTTCATGTGCCGCCCGCGGAGGGGCCCGGCCGTTAAGGGTGGCTCTCCTCGGCCTCGGCCGCGGCCTGGCGGTCCCGGGCGGACCGTGGGGTCACCAGGCTTGGGGGCGGCCCCAGGCTGCTCTAGGGGGGCCGCAGGGCTTGGTCTGTCCCGGCAGCTGCGGCTGACGGCGGGGCAACCGCCTGCAGGGCCCGTATGCTTCTTTCGCCTTAGGATGTGTGAGGTCCTGCGGCTTGTGGCACCTGCTGTTCCCCTCTGAGGAGCCCCTGGAGCTGGGAAAGGGGGGCGGGGGCGGGGGCAGGGCCCTGCCTTGCCAGGAGGGGTGTAGGTGTGGCTGTAGGCCAGCTGAGCCCTGTCTGGCCTGGTGTCTTCACTGAGCAACGGCCTGGTAATCGGGAAGCAGCGACTCTGGCTGTTCAGCTGCCTGCCCTTCTCTGTGTGTACGCCGGCGGGGCTGCCGTCCTCTGCCTGGCAGCCGCCACCCATCACCGCTGGGCAGAGGCTGCAAAGGTGGCAGCTCCTGTGAGGCCACTGACAATTTCCTCCTTCCCTGTGCAGTGCTTCTGTAGGACCACAGCCCAGGAGAGCCTTCGGAAGGCAACAGTGGCATTAAATTGTGCGTCATCCCGGCCCCGAGGTGTTTTCCTTTGTGCTTTCAGAAGCTGTAGCACATACAGGGGCACATGGGCACATGTGCTGTCCCTTTCGTTCAGCGGAACATCAGCTGGTCTTGTGTCTCATTCAGCTCCTCCAGGTGTCTGCCACAACTGGAGGCCTTCTGCCAGCCTGAAGCCATGCTGTTTCTCTCCTTGTCCTTGGGGAAAGTTCAGTCTTTGTGTGCAGGCTGCCACTCCACTGAGTGGTTACTACTGTGTAATTTGGAAATATTTGCTCGACTGTGTCTTCATGTCTTGTATTTTGTGGTTTAGGCTGCTAGTTAGAGAGTAAGTGCCTTGCATATCTTAGAATATCAGTTATCCAAATACATGAAATATGTATCTTGTGACATCTGCCATCAGTAACTGTCTAATACTTAATGAAAAAAATAATTCCTGTGTTGTTTTTTTTTTTTCTTGTACTTGCATGTAATATCTAAGACTAGTGTATTTGAATCAATTTTTTGTAATACTCTTTTTTGGTCTTTTCTATCTGTTATTAAGCTTGTACGTGGATCCTACAGCTAGTTAGGAATAGTTGCTGCCAGCATTGAGTTCTCTTAATCCTATATACTCCATATGGCTCTACAGACCCAAAGTAATTTGGTTGTAATAAATGTTTAGCGGCTTCCTTAAATCCTTGTCTATGAGAGATGGGAGATAAAAATACTTTTTCCACTATAGGAAGCTGTAATTATGGAAGAGTTAATATTTCCTATTTATTTTTAAGCCTTAGAGAAGAGTTAATTTTTCTCGTTGTGGAAGACTTGCATATTCAATCAAGTACAGCAGTTAGCTCTCAAATAGCTAGATATAGATATGTGGAGAAGGCAAGAAGCATTTCAGTTTATGCCTTGAAGCATCCTTTGAGGCTAGGGATGCTTCCTTTTCTAATGGAGATAATACACTGTGGAGTGATAAGGTGACTGGCCCATGATTGCATGGAAAGTCTTTGAGCCAGAGGTAGAGTTACTTATTTAGTACTCTTGAACAGAAAAATAAAAGTGGACTTGCAGTGTTGGTTTCTTTCTTAATTGTCTGATTTTTCTTCATAATATGTAGACTGGGAACATGCTTTCTTTTTTGAAAAACTACATCGTATTTTGTTTCATTTCTAGGTTAAAGTGAAAATACCTTTCGGAAACAAATATCTTGATGCTATCTTTTCTGTCCCAGAGAAGAAACCAACATACGGAGTGATTCTTACCCATGGAGCTGGAGGAGATATGAATTTCCCTCACTTGGTGTCTTTGGCAGCCTACCTTGCATCCCACGGAGTTCTGTGCCTGCGGTTTACTTGTAAAGGCCTTAACATTGCTTATAGGACTAAGGCCTTCAAAACAGTTGTGGTAAGAAGTGATCAAATTCTGCCAAAGTTTAGATGCCTGGATGTCGTCTTCTGGGTTTCTTAAATTATGACCAGAGATTAGTCAAGCAGCAGTGGGAAAATGAGAAGCGGTGGTTAGCTAAACGGAGCGTTGTCTGTGAACAGAAACAGCAGGAGCAATTTTTATATGGGCAGTAGCTGGAACAGCTGCAGCAAGTGTGGGAACTGGAGCTCAGGAAGAGAAAGAAAAGCTTGAGAAAAGGATGTGAAGAAAGCAAGAGTGTTTTGTGGGGGAAAAAAATTGAAGTATTTAGGATGGAAACGAGGTAGGTGTTGTGGGAGGGCTCAGGGAGGGGAAGGGGATTAAGGGATACGATTTTGAGAGAGGTTTTGAGAGGAAAGAAGCTGACCTGGGAATTGTGCTGGGTGTCTGAGGGTTGGCAGCTGGGAGAGCAAGACTTTGGAGAAAGAGTAAGAGTCACAGAAGGACTTGAAAGAAAAGAGATTGGGAGTAGCATCTGAGAGCCCTAAAACCTAAGTGGTCTTTGATTTCAAAATAATTTTAAACTCTTATATGCTTGTGTTTCTCTCTTTCTGCTGCTGCTACATTATTTAAGATGTTCCTATGTACCTACGTTTTGTTAAAATGAGCAACCTTTTGGTATAGTAGTATCAGCTTAGAGTATCTTCCTGTTCTGGAGCATGAAGAAAGGAGTGGAAATTTTCTCCTGTTTATCTAGCTCCTTCTACTGGGGCATGGGAAGGTAACTTGAGTGCTTTGCAGTAAGCATCAGACATTTTTATAGGGGAACAGAGTCCAGTTCTTAAGGAATTAATTTGTATGATGTCATTGTGATTATATGTACATTGATTTGAAGTTAGCCTTTGCCAGCTTTAATGTGGATCTGTTCTCCATCCTTTTTGAAGAAGCATAATGTTGTTAGTGAGTTTATATTAATACGGTGCTGTGTAAAGGGTATTTAAAGGCCTCTGCTAAGATAGCATCTGATTAGTTATCTGCTAAAAACTGAAAAATTAGTTGCTGAATTTTATCTTTTCTGTCAGACATAATTGATTATGTCTTAAACTTTTCATTGGAAATACGTGACCTCAGTGACATTAACTTATTTTGCCTTTTGATGGGCTCAGAGTGTGAATGTGGTCTGTTACTATTGATACACAGTAATAATTTATGTTTGAGTAACTTGATAGGGCACCTGGTATTTTAGACTTGTTGAGAGCTAACATGAATGTGCTTATGTTTATTATGTAGTTGCTGCAAAATGCTGTGAAATCATTTGTGTGGAAAAAACAAGAGAGCAACTTCTATGTATCTGTTCTTTGTTTCATCCACAGCACTGAGTGAGCTTCCCATTTTGTGTTTAGTAGCTACAAACAAAAAATCCCCAGCCTCTCAGCTGTCTTAATTCTGACTTAAAATGTTTCTCTTTATTTTATTTCTTTAGGAATACTTAAAGCTTTCTGATGACTATAAACTTTTGGGTGTCTTCCTTGCAGGTATTGTTTTTATTATCTATAATTTTCTCTCTTATACTGCCTCTAATGATAGCAATCTGTAATTACTCCATTTTTGAAGTCTGTGTCCCACTGTGGTACGAAGTGAATGAACCGATGCAGATGACAGGTTTCAGTCTGAGGTGGGCACTAAAAGCTTGCTGTCTAACGTGGGAACCAGGTGAATAAACTCCTGTAGTCAGTATTGCCTAGGCAGAGCAATTCAGCTGTCTGCTGGCAGTTGGATGCTCTGTAACCTTCGTTAATTGATTCACAGTCCACTGACTGCCATGGGAACGTAGGTGCCAAGCCCACTCACAGATCTGCGTCCAGATGTCTTAACCTGGAGCTGGACGCTACCAGCCCTGGAGCTGGTGGCTGTGTGGGGCGAGTGTGTAGCTCAGCTCTCTTGTGGCTGCTTCTTGCGTTGCAAATGAGAACATCCAGCCTGCAGCTTTCACCGGATTCTCTTGGGAGCATGGCTGTCTAGACCTGTGCACCCTTCTGACGCCAAAGAGCTCGCTCCAGAAGGAAGAAGGAAAAAGCAACGGACCGTGTTTTCCAAGTACTTTGGGAGAAAACTTCCTTGTCACTTGTAAGTGACAGGGCATGAGTTCTCTGATAATCCATGTGTACTTTTTAACTGCGGGTCTTGAAGAATTCTGGTTACTGGTAAATGGAAAACTGTTTTCCCAAAGCAAGTTTTGGCAGATGAAACCTAGTGGCAGATAGAAAATCAGTTCAGTTATGTGACAAAGGGAAGTGGGTGGGTGTGATTAGGAATAACTTGATACGGGAAACCCTGAACGTTCTCTGACTAAGTGAAACCAAATCTGTGCTGAGGCAAGTTAATCCCACTGGAATCAGCCACTTCTAACACTCAATTACAGAGCATTGTCAGCTCATACGCCTCTTCTTTGAGGAGTTATTTTGATATCCCCTTGCTGTTAGTGACTGACCTCATGCTACAAGTGCACGCTTTATTTTTTTCCCTTTATACTTGTGGGCTGAAGTTCGAGGTGTATATAAACAATGGCTGGATTTGCTTTGGGAGCAGGGAGTGTAAAAATTTTGGTTTTAATTTGAGCAGATTACGGTTGCATGGAAGAAAAAACATGCAAGATAATAGCATTGCTATCTGGAATTTCAAGGGTCTGGAGCATGGGACCTATCCCTCTCTTCCCCCTGTTTCCAGGATGGGCTGTTGTTCCTTCCAGTATGCAGTATTGCAAAGGATCCCTCTCAATTTGTCGTCTTTTTTTTTTCCCTTCTTTTTTAAAATAAGGATGTGAAATCATAATATAACCAGACAAATATTTTGGCAGACAATGTTGAAATTAGGATTAATATTTTTCACAGAGCAAAGGAATAAAAGCATCCCTAGCATTTTGTACCACTGCTATGCTGAAATACTCAGTTGGATTGTTTTTAGGAGATGTCTACTTGAACAGAATATGGATGAGATGACGGCAGATACTTTTTTTCCTTTATTTTAACATGGGAAAAAGGCCGTTCCATGGGCTCACGAGCTGCTGCCTCCGTGATACGTCAGCTTAGCCAGGAGGGTGACGATGACTTCATTCAAGGTCTAGTCTGTTTGTCTTACCCACTGCATCGACCAAAACTTCAGTCCAAGCTCCGGGATGAAGATTTATTCTTTATCAGGTGTCCGGTGCTGTTTGTCTCAGGATCAGCAGATGAGATGTGTGAAAAAGTGAGTACCCCTGTAAATCCTGCTATGAAGGGGCAGTATGGAGGAACGGGGATGAGTCTGAGTGACGTCCGTACTGGTATACACAGCTGTGACTTTGATTAACAGCCTCCTCTATATATATCTCCTGAAGGAAGCCCTTCGGTTGGAAACTTCATCGGACGTAAGGAAACCTGGGGGTGCTTTCTTTTGCCTCTTAAAACTTCTGGATCATGCTTGATCGTCCACTTGGGCCCCACAACTTAGGGCCACTAAAATACTGCTGATTTAAATGTTTTGTCTTTTTTTAATAGAATTGTACAAATTAAAAGTGGCCTATGAAAGAAGCGAGTTTTATTTTTAGTATTCCTATTCTTCTAGGAAAGCAGTCCTACCCACAAATCAGACTCCTGTGGTAGAAAGTGGTATTTTCGTAGAGCTGAAGAACAGGTGTGCAGAGATGAGAATAGAGTGGTTTTCTGCCTTGTTTTCTTGCTAATAGGTACTTGTTGTTCTTGAACAGTTCAGCTTGAATTTGGGAGTGTGTGCAATTGGCATTTTCCATGCTTGGACAGTTTCTAAGGAGTCATAATTCTTTCATGAGGAGTTGTCACCGAAATATTGGCTAGCAGCCAGCAGATCCTTGGAGTGCCCTCCTAATGGGGAAAGCTTTAAGGCTTTCTGAGCTGGTTCTTAGATCTGTTTGCTGAGAAAGTTGAACAGCGTCAAAGCCAGTCGGTCTCTAGGGAATTATATTGATACTCTGCCACTGTAGACAAATCTGACTCAATAAGTTTTGTCATTTTACTGCTAGTACTACTTTCTAGCAGTAAAAGCAGATTCCTTTGTCGGTGTGGGGAAGGAACCTTTACAGGATCGTGACCTTTGCAGTTTTTGAAGTTCTAATTTTCTGCTATTCTGTGTTTGAGTGAGGGGGAACCTTTGAGCAAATTCCATTACTGAATAGAGGATCATCACATCTTTTCTATCAAGGTATTTTTAATGAACATGCAGATTCATTTTGTTTTTAAGAGCTGCCTATTATATGTTGCACAGGAAAAGCAAGAGACATCTAGGAGTTGCGTAGTTCGTGGCAGCCAATTCTCTAACTTAACTTTCTCATTCTTATTTTCTCTGTAGCAATTGCTTGAAGGTGTGGCAAGCAGAATGAAAGCCCCTAAAAAAATCCATTGGATTGACAAAGCAAACCATGGGATGGCAGTCAAAGGACGAACAACAGACGATGTCATGGAAGAAATAAATGCCCAAGTTTTTTCTTGGCTTAGAGAGAATATTGAGCTGGAGCACAAATGATTTGCGCTGTTCAAGCAGTATCTTCATTTAGCTTTTCCTAAATGCAGCAAATTAGAGTTTGTTATTTTTGAGAGGTGTATTTATTTTAAAACAGATATTTTCAGAGGTCTAAGTGTAAATGCAAATAAAACTTTTTTGTATGAATGAAAAAAATTATGCAACACAATAAAGAACTTTTTAAAGGACAGAAAATTTACAAAACATTTAATGTCATGGTAGCATTCTTTTCTGTGTTTCTATGCAAATAACTATACAACACTTAGTAATGCAGAGCACCAAGGAAATGCTTTTGACTAATATTTGAAGTTATATACTGGAAAAAAATCTATTTTGACAGCAAATCTCTAGCTGCATTTCATTTCTGAGTATATTACTGATGCTGTACTTGTTTGAAATGAAAACGTGCTGATTTGTAGAATTCTGCGAGCCCATCTCTGAGGCTGGTGAGCACAGGTTGTAGTAATTGCTTGGCGCTGTAGGAACAGCCTTGGTGCTGTATCCTGGCACTCCAGTGTGCTTCAAAACCAGTCATGCAGGGAGAGGAACCTCTCGTCACTTACCAGGTCACTATCCTAAGGAGACAGGTTTTCAGTTTTTGTGGGGAGGAAGAGGTAATGCAGGCGCGGTTGTGCATCAGGAGCAAAGAACCTGGGTCACCCTCCAGCAACTTCCCTTGTGTAAAGGACTGGTCACAGAGGCCTTTGGAGAGATGGGCATGGAAGACTATTAAATAAAAACTGATAAAAGACAAAGTACGTTCACAGTGGTGGAGGAACGCCTGGAGGAAGAAGCAGGTATGACATGTTGCACAAGGCTACTTCTGTCAGGAGGGCTCAGAAGAGGCAGAGGGGATCTGGACCTCATTACCCCTTAGCAGGAGGAACTTGGGTCTTCAGCTGAGCTCTGATGTTGCAAAGTGGACAAAACACTTTATGGGCCACGAGTAACTTGTTGGTATAGCCAAAGGTTATAGCAATATATTCATTGCTTTCAGTCATCAGCCAAGTGTCAGCTGAATGCTGACACCTGAGATGAAATGGCTGGCTGGTCCTAAGAAAAGCATCTTGGTGGTGTCTCCTGAGACGGTGGTCTCATCTCCGCAGCCATGAGTTCCCTAAAACCTGCACTGGTCATTCTGCATCTTTACGGCTTGCAGCTTGCTGCTGCAGTGTGACCAGTTGAACGTGAGCAGGCAGCTTTAGCCTGGCGGTTGTTCTCGGGAGGAGCTGTTGTGTGGAACAGTGCAGAGCTGCTTCAATGGACTTTGAGTCAGCCCTGGTGAGCTGAGAGGATTTCTGTGATGTTTTGGCCAGGTGCTTAAATCAGATGATAGCTTTATTTTGGTGCTATATTGTATAAAAGATCTATTTAAAACCCTAGGCTAGTATAGTGAAATCGTAATAGTATAGTATATTGTTTACCACCTGATCAAATGAACTATTGCTTAGGCTTGCTTTTACTATAGCAGAAATAATAGGCAGGTGAAAGTTGAAAATCAGATACAATACTCTTCTGTTGTTTCTCACAAGATGCCTCAAGAATGCTGATCTCCCAGCAGCAATGGTGTTCGGTAAGCACAACACATCTGAATGTTTGCAAAGAAAATAACCATGTGGTTTTTAAATTGACTGGCTGTGTTACTAAGAGAATAAATCCTCACTTTGGACTGGAAACATATGTGCTAACTTTAGAATTTGATGAATTTAGACAATTTTAAATCCACTGTGGATCATTTTCAGATTATGTTGACATGCTCAAAGTAACAGTTGAATTACTCGGTATCAGTGGAAAGCAGGTATTTTAAAAATAGATCAGTTTAGTTTCAGTAGTTGCTCGTCAATGCTACTTAATTCTTTTCATATTGCCAAAGAGACTGAATTTCACAGAGAAAGCATCTGTGAAAAATCATACGGAACGTAAAAGTTTTATCACCTAATATTCCTAAAGTGTCCAATAGCACTGTGTTTTCCCTCCAGGTTCAAAAGATAGATTATAAACCTCCCATCATTGTCTTTGAGAATACTGATTCCTTCAGAAGGCACAAAGTTAAGGTCTGAAAAAGACAACTTTGTATAGCTACATGGGGCGTGGGGGGGTAGACTTACAATTCTTATCTGCCCTTTTTTGCAGAACATGCTTCTGAATAGACTCAGTATAACAGGCATGAGTAAAAAGTGTCTGCAGCTCCAAGGTATCTCAGGACAGTAACACGACTGATAGAAACATGTTTTTATTTTAAAAAAAAAAGTTATAAAAATGTTTTTGAACAAGGCTCTGCAGCCACTGCATGATAAAAAGGAAATAGGGGATGCTTGGTTTTCTTCCATATGTAAATCACGACCCAGTAAACTTCATAATATCCATTGACATTATCCACTGGCATTTGAATCCAAATTTTTCTTATTTCCTTAAGGCATTCTAAATGTAGGTAAATATTTTAAAAATATTTTCTTTCTGTCAGAGTTCATCTTTGGTCTGTAAAGAAGAAAGAAGAAACCTTTTTCAGTTAATTGGAAACTCAATTTTTAACTGTCTGGTCCTGCAAATACATTAAGAAATGTTTCTAAGTTCCATAGGCATTAATAGTCTGGTAACGGATACCATGCCTGTTCCAATTTGGTCGAGTAAGAACTGAAGACAGCCAGCGCTTTACATTTAATACTGTATGTACTGTACCTTTTTTCTGTGGCAAGTACATGGAAAAAGGTCATCATCAGGCTGCTGCACTTTCTCCATCCCGTCTCTGATTTTTGGCTCACTCACTTGCAAGCTGGCATATTGCTAGTTTTGAAGAAGGAAAGCATCGTTAATTCATAAACTTGTTAGATCATACGTCTGGTTGTAAATACTCCAACAGGTCAGCTGAGTAATTCTGTAAAAACTCTGGGGCTACGCAATCTGTTACTCCATACTGTGTCACAGACAGTGTAAGTGGATACTTAACTGCAGACAGGAGCCCCTTCGGGTGCCTCGCCGGAGTTTCAGTATCTTGGTGCTAATGCACAGATATTTTCAGCTGTGGTTCACAGGGTGTGTGTCTGATGTGGAATTCTTTGATCATTGTGGGCAACATATTCTTGCAGATTAGATCAAGATTTATGGGATCCGATTGCTTCTCTCAAAGGGCCAGCTGTAATCTTAAGGGGTTTCGTAGCAAATAACTGCATGCAATGTTTGCAAACCAACTGAACTTCTTAATTGCTGCTGCTGCTTGCCTTGTGGCTTCAAGCATGGGACTGGCCAATTTCCAGCAGCTCTGCTGCCCTGAGTTCTTTCTGCGAGATTTCTAGTTTTCTGGTAGTAACCATTAAAAATATACTAACCTGGAAAAGTTTGAAATAGTAACAAAAAATGTGGTCTCCCATTAGATTGTTTCTTGCAAATTCCTGTCCAGATTTTGCAATATTTTTTGCCTGTCAAAGAAAACATTTTTTTTTTTTAATTCTCAAAAAATAGTAGTTATTTCAGTATTGATTCTGGAGTTAAGTACAGTGTTGGCAGTTTAGGATAACCTCCTTTTATATAAACATTCTTAATTTTAAAAGTAAAGCATCCTTATGAAAATACTCTTAACTTTTCCAAAGTTAAATTTAATTTCAAATTAAGGTCAGTATTATGTATATTTCAAAAGTGTTTTTCTTATTTGTAGAGCTGATTGATTATAATTTTTAAGTCCTTCTAATAGATTTTTTTTTTTGTTTTAAAGAAATGCACTTTTTGCTCTGTATTTTGCCTAGAAACATTGCTGAGTACTTCTAAATGTATGTTTACCTCTTCATCATGCTCTTTTGCCCACTGTAGCTTTTCTAGTAGATCACTCAGGTCACTTTTAAACGGAATATAATGTTTCCATGGCTGCAGCTCATTATAAAAATGCTCATAGTAGATGGAGTCTTGCTTTAGCACCACACTGGTTCCTGCTAGTAGATAAGGCAATCTGTATGCTGCCACTGTGCCATCAATATTAATTTGATATTTATACTGGAAAGAAAATGACCGTAAGTTATTAACAAACAGAAGACCCAAGTTGCCTGGTTAGGTTATATTATTCTGAGGGCACTGGTATTACTGACTTGCCGATATTGAGAAATGTAGGATTGGCTAGGCAAGCATCAGTGTCTAAGTAGCTTTTATTATTTAGTTTGGAATTCATCACAGTGCAGGGTACATAGCGATGCCCCTCTTCATCAATTAAGTTCTCCGGAAATTCTTAGATGCTTATCCTCGGATGTGAGGGTAGATGTGCCACTTCATCCACTGATTTTCCCACTATGTTAGTTATGTTAGTAGTCCTGATCGCTGAATCAGGAAAAAGAAATAAAAAGGAACTTGGAGTTACATCGATTACACAAGGTTCTACAGAACCTTTAGACGTAAATCAAGCATTTATTATCCTCAGCGTAAGAGCGACATAGCAGTTAATCCCACTGCAGGGATGCTTATTCGTGCTTGTTATTGGTGTTGTGCTGAAAAACTAAAAATCACTTTATTATCAATAATATATACAGAGTTATTTGATAATGGGAAACACCAAGAACCTAGTTCTATGAAAAATGGTTAGTGGCTTACCTTAAAAAAATCAAAAAATGAAATATGCTTAACAATGGGGCCATAGAGGCTTTCATCATGCTTAAAAAAAAAAAAGTTTGTGAAAGCAGCATCTATGATCTCTGGATATTTTCTGCTCAGTTTTACAAGTTCAAGCCTCTCTTTGCGGCTGTCACGTCCTCTCCAGAATGCTGTGGTATTCTTGTCTTCCCATGATGGGCCGGTATTTGCTTGAACTGACATCATATCCAGACTGACTCTGGAGGAGGAAGAAGTGATTTAATAGTGAAGCCTACTGGAAGTTTTTTTAAGTGCAATTAGTTAAAAGAGTTTACAGTACCAATAGGCAAATGCCAAGGATGAAGGTAAGTCAGGAGCAAGCCCATATTGTATCAGTATTTTTGCAGTGATAAAAACAGAGAAGGAATGCCAAGTTCGCAGGACTGTGGCAAGACAGCATCAGTTCAACGACAACGTGCTGTGTGGAAAGAGTCTCTGTCAGTTGTCATGGAAAAAAGTGCCTAAAAGGGGATATGGTTGCCAGACAGATGAAGATGATACAGGGTGATGCAATAGCTGATAATGGTGATGAGGCAGTCACGATAGTCCAAAGCAAGGTTTTTATGTAACTAGTTTAATACAACATATGTAATTTCCTTTACTAAATTGAAACACGTAAACTGGGGGGGGAGGAGCAGATCTTGATAATAAAGACAAGGAACTGAATGCAGTGAAATGATAAAGAGATTCAAAGTGGATAGCAAAGGTCTCTCAGAAGCTGGCTTTGTAGTGTTTCAACACAGAAACAGAGCAGTTATGAAGGCTAGTTATCATCAATAACCAAAGTGGGAGATGCTGGGTCCTAGGCTGAGAGTTCTGACTACGTTGGGCTTTAAAAGGTACAGAAAAAAAAGATTCTAGGAAAATCAGGAAAAAAGAGAGGTGGCTATTTGTCAACATATTCATGGGAGGGGAAACAAAGCAAACAAACACAATGCCTACCCTTGAAACATTCTCTCTAAGTGCTATTTTCAGTGACTTGGCCAAGTTTAGATTAATTTTGATTTTTGAAATAAACCAGTGAAGTATTTTAATATGTCATTTATGTTATACAATACATAACTTGGTTAATGCTAAGATGCTGATTACACAGTTATTGCCTACGTACAAGGTGCCAATGTCTCAATGAATAAATAAAGAGTAAACCAGTTCATACACTGTTAATACAAATATCTTTTTGGAAGACCATTCGCTGTGAATTTTGTGAAAATTTTAAGCAATTTCTTACCGCCCCATAGTCTCCAAAACTGAGTCTGTTAAGTCATACGTTGGCATGACAATGTCTTTTGACTCACTGGACCCACACCATGAGAAGATGGGGTGCAGGTTCTGTGGCGGCTTCTTTTTCTCCAGAGGCCAGTCCCCCAAATTAACAAAAAATTCTACATCTGGCATTTTCACCTAAAGAGAAAGGAAAGTAGGCAGAAATGCATTTTAATACAAAGCAGTATTCTTCTGCTGGCATCTTGCATCTTGAGAACAATCTCACTAAGGGAAAAAATACCCAAGTCTCTAATATAGTTAATGTACCTGTAATAAATAGGTTAGAAACATGTTAGAAGTACTTAGACCACAGAGTAAAGCCTGCAAGATTTTTTTTTTAAGATTTGCACAAAGTCACATAAATGCTTTCTCTTTTTATTTTTTTTTTAAGGGATAGGAACACCCTAGTTTAGGGGATGGTTTCCTGTTATACTTTACATGACTGGCCACACAATCTTTGTACCAGGCTAGCACGGGGATCTAGTAAGCAATCGTATAGTTCCAAGGTAAGTTGAATCACCCTGTTGATTTTATGGAAAATTGCTGTTAGGTGCTAAATTAGTTTTCTGTGACATCAGTGAACGGGTTTGCCCTGTGTCTGCATTATGGCTAAATCCAATAGAAGAGAAGTAGCAGAAATGAACAGCCATGATGGAAAGGCCACATTTAGTAAGTGCTGGGGTTAATTACTAAGGATAACAAACTTACTTATTTTAAATAATTGGTACTATGGAACCATATCTGAAATCACCATCACAGACAAAAGCAAGCAAAATACTGCTGATGGCCAGGAAACGTTATAACAATGGGACAGGGGGCATAATTTTGCTGCTATATGAAACTTTGATGGACCCTCATCTTGAGCATTGTGTGTGGTTCTGGTATTTGCAAACGAAGTAAGAGAAGGTACAAAGAAAGGCAGCTACTATGATAGGGATGGACCAGCTGCCTTGCGGGGACAAACTGAAAATGGTGGGACACTTCCATTTGGAGAGCAGAAGGCTGAAGGCAACATCGTTGAGTTTTACAGAACCCTAAATGCATGGATAATGCCAGTGCAGAACTGATGCTGCCTCTGTTCTTAGTTCACCCTCTTCATGACATTAATTTTTAAAAAATATAAATCTCCACTCTATTTTCCTTAGTTGCCTCTTTCAAAGCAAAAGAATCCTAGTCAAATTAGCTCGTCTTTGCATGCCAAAACAGCCTTCTTGCTGTGTAGCTCTCTTTGAGAAAGTGAAATGAGAGCTGCACCTTTTTCACAAGGTAGGCATGTCACGGGTTTTATGCTATGATATAATCTTTTTTCCTTTTGTTTTTGCCTCCCTCCTTAATAAGTCTTAAATGGGTATTTTACTGTTATCAACATCTGATTATTACACTGGCATTTTTGGAAAACTGTTGGAATAACTCCAAGATCTCTGTCGTGACTAATAACAGATAATTTAGAGATCATGATTTCATGTGTGTATGTGGAACATTTTGTTCAAGTGTTATGATCAACTATCTTAATATCTACATGAGAAAATAGAACAATTCCGAATGCTAATAATTCTCAAATTAAAATACACATATACATGTAAAACCAGAGTTGAAACATTTTGCTGACTTATATCATATACGCATTGCAGCATTTCTCCCCTCAAACCTCTTTATTCTTCAGATCAGAATGGCTGGTCACAGGCTAACATTTCAGGATTCTTCTGTGGCCCAGACAGGTTTCATGAAGTTTCTAATTTATCTTTGTGGACAGAGATAGAAATTAATAATTTGCCAAATATCAAACACCCTCCTAAGTGGTTGAAAATACTCTTCTCTAACTTGATGTCACAGGAAAACCTTTGGCAGAGACATCCAAAAATTCTAAAGACAGAGACCCAAAGCAGTACTTTTTGTCTTCAGTATACAGAGGGATAGAAAAGGTTTTATTGTGTACCTTCATTTCAAAGGGAGTTTGGAGTTTGGCTACACGTGCTAATCTTCAGACTAAACTTTATTAGTACAGTGCCATCTAATGGTTATAATGGACATAGAAAAGCTACAAGTTATATTTTACCTACATCCTCAATAGCAGAATCATTAAATGGATTAAATCTTCTTCTCCAACCCAACAGATATATTGTCTTTCAGTGGCACTGTCTTAATAGAAAGTCCTGCAGTATTTAATGGAGATGAGACACGTTCTGTTTTCTAGATCTGTAAACAATTTCTATCTTTGGAGTTAGCAAATCTTGTCCAACATTTAGCCTAAATACCTTTAATGCAATTTAATTACATTATTTCTTGCCCAACACTACTGACACCGAGAACAGCTTACTTCCATCTTCCATAAAGCAAGCTTTTAGATAATTAAAGGCTACATTCATGTCTTCCCTTAGACACTGTTAGACAAAACAATCCTTGCTTAAGTGAAACTTCATTTGTACATCTAGTCATTCTTATCACTTTCCTGTGCAACGTCAGTAACTGAACAATCTTTCTTGACGCATGACACCCGAAGGCAGACACAGTAGCATAACTGATCCATTACTAATCCTGACTATAGTGGAAAGGTTACTTTACATTTATCTCACGTGTTTGTTCTGTTCATGTGTGTGTTTAGCTTTTCGCAACAGTGTGCCACTGTTGACTCATGTTAAATTTGTGATACTGGAACCTTCACACTTTTCTGCAGAAAATAACCACTTGCTCCCTATTTTAAATAGGTGTCATAACTATATGACTTATCCAGTCTTGTGTAGTATCCTGTTCTTGTCACTTTATTTTATTAATTTTTCCATACAATTTATCTAATTTGTTAAGAAAATTTTTAATTATGATGCTGTACCATGAGGTGCTTGCAGGTTCTTTCAGTTTTTGTTATCTGAAAATTCATTAAGCGTATTCTCTAGCCTATCATTCAGTCAAATATAACTAAGGTATTAAATGGGGACTGAATTTAGGACAAATCACTGAAGAATATACATTTGTGACACCTTTTGCCTCTCTGGAAACATTGGCAACTATTATTTAAGTAAGGCTTTCCAAGCAGGTTACAGTAGTTTTTTCTAGGCAAAGTTTTCCTATCTTGTTTATGACCAACTTGTGAGACTTAGCCTCAAAAGCATAACTAAAATTAAAATACTTGACATCCACACAGGAAGCCTATTATCTTGTTATAGAAAGAAATTATATAGTTATGACTTATTTTTATGATAAATCCATGTTGTTTCATACAATTACCTTATATTTCAGCTGCTTATAAATAATGTGTTTAATTTTTATTAGATTTTTAAGGATTTTTTTTTTAGGTGAACAACTTCATACTTCAGTAGCTCCTCTCTCTTCTTTCTCTCCTTTTTAAAGGACAAAGTGCTTTACAATCAAAACCAGATATTAACTGGGGTATCTTTGTATTTCTCTTACTACCTCTTTACGTAGTAATCACAGATTTGTGTGTGCTGAAATTGCAGCCCTGTCACTATGTGCATAATGTCAGTTTTTTTCCAAAGTTTCCCTAGGAAAGAGTCTGTGTGGTGCTCTTTGCTTGTACATCAAGGGAGTTTCCCCACATGCCACATGTTGGGCTTTTGGTGCTCTTTCTCAACCCTTCTCGTCTTGTTTTCAACATACGGAATTTAACGGAGAACAATACATGTTCCCTATTTTTTTCAGTCATCCTGTAAAATGTACTAGCAGAGAGAGAATTTTCTATTAGATGCTACAGGATAATTTATTTAGTTCATGTAATAAACCACCCCCACATTCTGTCCAGATCTATCAAACTCTCCTAAAAAAAGCCTGCTATTCAACTGACATTTTGATACTCCATATGCTGGTCAGATGCGTTCTAGAACATGGCAACTTCAAACAAGGAAAATCCATCTGACCTTTCCATTATTAATCAAAGAACAAGAAGGGCTTTTTAACAGAAATAGCAACAAATATGCTGACGTATATTTGTTAAGACCAGGCTTCTATAAATTAGGACATACAAAATAAATGACTGTACAGATGTACTCACTTTTCTTGTCAAAGAAAGCAGTATGGCATCCATGAAAATTCTGAAGCCAACATGTTCCCCATACGTCTTTATATAAACCTGAAAATAAACAAAAGTTTTACTGGTCTGGTGTTTTAATTTCAGAGAATGGCTGGCACAATTTAGAGCTCTGTATAGATTTATGCATCAGCTGGGAAGCTTTAGAAATCTCATCTCTCTAACTTACCACAGAAAAGTGACCAAAAACAAAAGCACAAGCTTTGCTTGCTTTTGCAGACGTTTTACATCTGTCTCATGGAAACAGAAACTGTTTGCATGTTTTTGTTGTGTTCCATTGTTTTCATTTCCATATAAAACTCTACTGAAGTCACTATAGTTTTGTTAAAAAGAATTGTAGCTCTGATCCTCAGTGGAGCTAAGTGGTATTTCTTTACTGCAGAATTACGCGCAACGTAATTTATTGATGCATGTCAAATTAGATGATCGTGACACTCCACAGCAGTATTACTCGGAGAACAGGAAACTGAATTAGCATTTAGGAGACTTGGGTCTGTGCCCAGTGCTCATATTGATTGCTTGGAGAGTAATATGCCTTCACTGTGCTTCAGTTGCTTCAGTTGTAATGTGGACAAAAAGTACTGTACAAAGTAGGACAGATACTACTGAGCTCATATACAAACTGCAAAGTATTCCAAGGACAGAGAAGCAAGCAAAGGAAGTTTCCTAACGAAGAGACAAGAAGAAGCCTTTCAACTGTGAAGAGCCAAGCAGCCCAGCTGTAGGACTTACCACCAAATCCCTGTATGGACTTCAGATCAACTCATTGCATACCTCGTTATCTTTGATGGTGTAATGGCACAAGCTCTGTCTTTGTCCAAACCTCTGTGGAATTTCTTTTGCAATCTTATCTGGATCAACACTGGGAAAATTTGCTAGGTCTCTTTGAATCTGTGGAATGACTTGAGGGCAGTTCATCTCTTCCAGCCATGCACTGCTGTCTTCCTGAGGGCAGTCACAGTTTTCATGGTAAACAGGTCCTATCAGGAACACAATTATTTTATTTTTAGTAAGTCACACTGTTGAGCTGTTGAGATCAGAAAAGAGATCAGGAACTGAGCATTCACTGCTTACAGCCAAACCTTCAACAACTCTAAATGGACATGTTTGAACTTTTTTTGACTCCAATGGAGTCACGCCTAGCTACACCAGCTTCTGTCTGAGCCCTCTACACGTATTTGCTAGGCAACAGCTTCACAGCATTTGTTTCTTTTTACTATTTTGAATAGTACATGCAGGACAAATAATGAATCCATAATACCAATGGGATTTGATAGTCCAGAGAAGTACCGAGGTCCCACAGAATCCTATGCTAATCCTAGAGGATATTCCGTGACACAGTTTGTGAGAAAAAGCCACAATAGGAAATCTGGGTGCAGCGCTGCTTCTTACCTTTTAAAATGTATGGAGACTTTGCAACGTGTTTATCTCCAGTTTTGACTTCTATCCTCAGGTTTTTGTAGCTTGCATACATCCTGTATCTCACAAGAAAGGAACCATCTTTCCTGTCTAATACTTGCACACCAACCCGAGTGAACTGTTCATCAGGAGCAGTGATCTTCACCTGGAATGCATTTTCACCTGGTGACGAAGTGAACCTACCAAGGGAATAAGTAGGAGCTTAATAAAAAAAAGGAAACACACAGCCTGCTTAGTCTGATCCACTCCTTTTCAAGTTATCTTAGTGACAAGAGGCAATGGTTTTAAACTCAAACACAGTAGAGTTTTGACTGGATATAAAGAAGAAATTATTTAGTATGAGGGTGGTGAGACACAGGAACAGGTTGCCCAGAGAAGCTGTGGATGCTCCATAGAATCATAGAATCATAGAATGGTTAGAGTTGGAAGGGACCTTCAAAGGTCATCTAGTCCAACCCCCCTGCAAGAAGCAGGGACATCTCCAACCAGATCAGGTTGCTCAGAGCCTCATTCACCCTGGCCTTGAACGTTTCCAGGGATGGGGCATCCACCACCTCTCTGGGCAACCTGTTCCAGTGATCTACAACTTGCATTGTAAAAAATCTTTTCCTAATATCCAATCTAAATCTACCTCCCTCTATTTTAAAACCATTACCCCTCGTCCTGTCACAACAGGCCCTACTGAACAGCCTCTCCCCGTCTTTCTTGTAGGCCCCCTTGAGGTACTGGAAGGCCACTATAAGGTCTCCCGGAGCCTCCTCTTCTCCAGGCTGAACAGCCCCAACTCTCTCAGCCTGTCCTCATAGGAGAGGTGCTCCATCCCTTTTATCATCTTTGTGGCCCTCCTCTGGACCTTCTCCAGCTGGTCCATATCCTTCTTATGTTGGGGGCTCCAGAACTGGACACAGTACTCCAGGTGGGGTCTCACCAGGGCAGA